>BQNB010038840.1:0-48477 GCA_026074375.1 Tanacetum coccineum | reverse complement strand
CTCCACGAAGAACACTAAGCTTTAAAAGCTTATAATTCAAACTTTAAGCTTGTATTACACACAAAATTTGTAACAATCTAACCTTTTGATGTGTAGAACAAATAGAGAGTAAGATTAACCAACAAATAAGCCAAAATCAAAAGTGAGCCGTGGGCTTTTTTTTCTTCAAAATGGACCACGAATTTGAGCTTATTTAACCACAAGAATCCACACGTAGCTCTGATGCCAATTGTAGGATCCCGTTTAACACTTCATAACACGGATCAAGAACTAGAAATGAGAAAGAAAGAGTTGTTCTAGAGAGAGAGTTTAGAGAGAGAGATGAGAGAAAAGAGAAATGGAATTATATTTGAAAATGAACAACTAGCTTTTTCTAAATAAGAAAAAGCTTATATACCCCGTCACGTTAAAGGTATGCGCAGGATATTTAACTAGGACCCAGACTCGGGTTTTGCTTGGGATTAAACCCGAAACATATACAATATTAGATTCACTATCGAGCCCGATTCCCGATAATATCCTATTACAACGTTAACTAATTAGAGACCGAAGCTCCATCGTAGAGTGACCGAGCTTCCTTGTTCGACTCAATAAATTGAGGCTAACAATCTCCCCCGAAGTGAGGTCTTGAACACGGGAACGAGCTTCCTTTATTGACTCAATAAAATTGAGGCTAACAATCTCCCCCGAAGTGAGTTCATTGATGACACTCCTTCATGAGATCAGTGAGATTGCTTTTGTCGTTTAAGCTCGAGTGTTCTTGGTCTTTGTCTTCGTTGTAATCTTGTTCCTTCATGCTTTGCGATCGGCTAAGCCATCTTGCGATCTTGTGTCTTTGACCAACATGCTCATACTATTGCATTATCTTGAAAGCTTTAAATCAGAGTTAGCGGAAGTCTTTGTTTTTCAATCTTGAGCTTTCTAGATGGTTTGTCTTTGTAGATTGAGCATTTGAATGGGATTGAGGTTACCGTTACCACCGTTTGACCTGCAGGTTTACGTTAGTGATAAACGAGAAAATTGATTTGAAAAACAATCGACGTGTCACTCGTTAAAGAGTTTTTGTAACACATCGAGAGTGTCATGTTTTTATCAAAATTCATCAACCGTCAATTCATTTACTGGACCAAATCGATATCCAGTTGTCACAAGTTTGATTCATATAGAATCTCGTAAGTGCTGACTCAAGCAGGATTTCCATCTTCATTATGAATACTTATAGTATCACTCGGATGTTCTGGCAAATATCGCAATGATATTGCGTAGGACTCTTGTTAACAGCTTGTGAACCTGATGATGTTCAACAAGTGTTTGAAATGGAATGTGTCCTAACGAGATTTTAATTGATCTCTTGGCTCTAGACTCGATTAGTGCATTTTGGTTTTAGTACTCGGAGGCTGGAGCATATTGCCACCTATTCAATATCAACAATCTCGGAGTGAGATGTCAATAGATAACGTGTGTATCTCCGTGACAAATGAGACAAGTTTCTGTTGAGAGAAACCCGAATGGCAGAGATAGGGTCTTTTGTGCATTGCATAACTGGGTCATGATGGTCATTTTCAATGTCAGCAATCAATTGTGTTGATTTCTGGACAGCGATATGTATTGGTCCCGGGTTTCTTTAGACCTTTATCCATTCATTTCTTTGGTCATTCTTCAACCCCCTTCAATGCTTACCGGACGTCATTACTAACACCTTGTTTTTGTGATTGTTCAGGTGAACTCAATCTTACGGCCGGCTTTATTCCCATATACATTCTTTCTTCCAATCATACCTAAGGACTGTATAGTTCTAACTTTGGATTAGCCTAGGTGTTAGATCCTCCGGTTTATCTGGTTGGATCATAGGATTATTCCTAACCTTTGCCACCTTATGACTTCAGATTCGTCGTTGAAATTAAGTGTTGTTTGGAGTATAAGATCGGAACTAACCTTTTCTGCAAACACATTGAGTGAATTGATCATTTTTAATTTCATTTTCTCCCCTTATTTTAAATAATAATAAAACACTTAGGGTTTTGAAATCACCTTGTGCATTAAAATATGTTCTTGAAAAATCTGTGGGAGAAATCATGGTCAGCATGAATGGTTGGAAACATTTTGATAATGTTTTGAATACATTAGTATGGTCGTTGATGGATGTATCCTAAGACATTTAAACTTTGTTTTTCGAAAAAACTCCCCCTCAAAATAAGACCAATTGAGAAAATTGTTGTCTTTTGAAAAAATTGTGAGGGTTGAGTGCTTGAAAACACAATTTTGAAAGATTATGATTGTCCATCGTGAAATTTTGGAAAATTATGTTCAACTTTTTGAAAACCAAATGTTGAGGACTTCTCTTCTAACGCTAAGGCGCTAAGCACACTGAAATGTACACTTTCCTTTTTCTTGAGCTAAAAAATTGAATGTATTGTTACGAACAGCTCAAGAATGAGAAACGTTAATTTTCTCGTTGTGAGGACAAGTTATAAACCTTCCTTTTTTATGATAAGTCCGGGTTCTGTACTGATATTTGACATAAGCCATCTAGAAATTAGAAATGGACATGTTTTGAAACTAGTTGCAACTCTCGTACGAACCTTCATTTACACACCGTGTCAATGTTAATTCGACATTTCTAAGCACGTAAATGTTATCGATTCAAGAGACATGTCGTGAAGAATCCTTTTTGGAAAATTTTCATGATTTTCTTGATTTGGATTTTCTTTTTGAAGTTTATATTTTTTGTATTTTGCTTTCTCAAATTATGTACATGGTGTGTTTGATGAGGATATAAAGTAGCTCCATTTGTCGAACTCCAAATTCGCCTGGAGTCAAACATCTCATACCAATCCTTCTGTACAAGATACTTAAAACCGATCTCTCAGGAAGGGCTTTCGATAAACATGTCGCTAATTGAGTATTTCTGTTCTGGCAAATATAATTCAATATATACATTTCACCTGTTCCTTTTAAAAGTGATACGAGTAGGGCATGTGCTTTGTTTCGCGACTGCTGTACGGGGTTGCATAAGCATTGCTATGGCTGAATGAAGAGTCGCTAGTACACTGTATTTTGTTTGTAGTTGAAGCCATATTCTTGAAGCTGTGTCATTCCACATTACTTGAGCACAACTTGCAGATAAAAGCCACGTACTCTGCCTCTGCTAAAGACCATTGCAGTGCAGTTTTGTTTCTCTTTGACATCCAGCTTACAAGTTATATCACCTAGGAACGTCATATCCTCCAGAAGTGCTTTCGAGTTTAGGCATCCGGCTTATGATTCAGCGTCTGAAAATGCTGTTAGTTCAAAGCCAGAATACTGGATACAGAGGTCCCATGTTAATGGTTACCCTTTTAGGTTATTTAAAGATTCTTTTAACCTCCTTGAGGTGCTTTTGTTGTTGGTCTGCTTGATAACGTGCCTCAATAGCGTATACTGCTTCACTATGTCTAGAGCATTACTAGATGTCAAGATAAATGAGTGACCCGATTTTATACCGATAATAAGATTGGTCTACAGGTTCTTTCACTCAATCTACGTCATTTGCTTGGGTTTTGTAGCCAATGGTGTACTTTACCATGGAGTGACGTTGTCCATTATTATGCTTTTTCAGAATCTCCTAAAGCGTACGTGCTGATTGATAAAAATACCTTTGGGAAACTGGTGGATCTGAAAGTCTAAAAAGAATTCATCTCCCCATTAAAGGCCATTTCATAATCTATCTATGAATTAACTTTTCAAATCTTTGTGTATATTTAGGGTTTGTAGACCCAAAAAATTATGTCTTCAACGTTAAATCTGCACACGTTGAATATACCTTCCCCCTTATTTTACTTGCATAAAGTAGGCGTCAATTGTACCTGTAGTAAAGCCTTTGGACATCAGGAAATTGATAGTTCATCGTACCGGCTCTTTGGAGCTTGCTTTAATTCCATACAAAAGGCTTTCCTCAGTAGGTAGACTTTTCTGGATGTCTGGATCAACGATACCCTTCTGGCCTGCCCGCAAATAAACCTCCTCCTTCAGTGGACCATTAGAAATGCGTTTTGACGTCTATCTGATAGATTGGAAAGGGACTTGTATTGTGCTGCTCATATCGTGCGCTCATCTCTCTCTCGCCACGCTAATCTTCCAAACGAGCACACTGGTGTGCCGGCACCCCTTACCACAGTAATCTACTACACAAACCTAGAAAAAAAATGATTCTTCCAAAAATCAACACCTTTCTTCACTGTGCATAACCTTTAGCTACAAGGCGTGCCTTATTGCGAATTACAGTTTGATATTCATCCTTCTTGTTCTTTCATAACCACTTTTAGCTTTATATTATTTGCCAATGGTTTGTCAATAGTTCCCAGACTTTTAGTGTGTTGAATGATGATGTTTCATCCATGCATTGCTATCGATCCATGCAGAATCTGCCTTGTACCTCCTTAATGTTATTCGGTTCCATCAAATCTCCTCACGTGAGCGCGGAACATACACATTTCCGGATCTGTGGGCTACAGCTGTCGTCTAGTTTGAACTGGCTATGGTTGGATTTCCACGAACTTGTTCTAATGGATGATCTCTGGTTCCATCGTAATCATGGACTTTGTGCGTTTGATAATGAACTGCACATGCGGCGTTATTATCAATGTTGGCGTGAGGAAGAATTTCACCAATTTCTAGTAACCGTGTACAAAAAGGATTGATAAATTCAGTTCTTGAACGATGCATTCGGTGCTTGATCATTGTTGTTTTGCTCGCCGGAGTGGCGACCGTTGGGTTGGATTGTAATATTCTTCAAGTAAGGATGAAGAGAAATTCTAAAACTTGTTCTGTGACGAATCTGTCTTTTCTGATGAAGGAACAACATTGTGTCTTTGGGGGCCAATGGGGTCAGACGTTGTCATAATCTAGACAACCTTTTGTCCTTGAGGTATGAGACAGTCATAAGCTCCTGAAGAGACATTTTCAACAAGACTTTCTTGTCGTTGTGGGTTCGAGGATGCTGAACTGTTGTGATCAGAATCATTTGATGAAGAACGAGGGCTTTAATGGTATAGATTTGATGAAGACCGAGGCTTGAACTGTTGTGATCAAACGTCATTGACATGAAGACCGAGGCTTGATCTGCTGTGATCAAACGTCTTGACATGAAGACCGAGGCTTGAACTGTTGTGATCAAACATCATTTAAACATTGATGACCGAGGCTTGAACTGCTTTGTTCAAACATCATTAGTGTGATCATCAGATCAAAATTCCTTGAAGCCCTGTTTGCTGAGATATCTGTCTTTTCAGCAACCAAACTCTGAGTCCTTCCTCTGTAGGATTGAACGATGTACCTGTACTTAAGAGAGTACCTGCACTGACATTAAGAGCTTGTTTGCTTTCAAATTGGTTAGTGATATCTGCATGTGAACCATTTGGGGGTTCACTTTCAACCTTTGTTGTGCTAGAGGCGAATGTCTTTCCTGTTGGAACCCATCTAAGACAAACAATCTTTAGAATTCTACCCGTTGGTTGCCACCTAAGACAAGATCTAGGACTTGTTGTTTTCTCATGCACAGTGGTAGTCTTGTTGATTGAAAACCTATGACCTTTTGGGATCTGTCTTTTTGGTTTCGTTGCAACCCTTATTTGCTCTACGGGTTTGTTTCTGTTTGTTGTCTTATTAGATGGAACCTTAGCACACGAGTTGACTTCTTTTAGGAATTTTATTACACATGCGTCATGATTGGCATTAAAGACACATTTCTGACACGTCGAGCAAACAAAATGTTTGGAGTCAGAAAAATTTCTAGGGATCCTAGAGTGTTCATGTGTCTTTTTCTTAGCTTCCTCTAGGTAGTGATTATGAACAATGTCGTTTGAGCTATACCTAGATGAGCTTGGTGCAATCATGTTTTGAGGTTTTGCAGGGGCAGATTCTCTTCTCTTAGGCAAATGATGTGTAGTGACTGGTTTTAACAAATTGTTGTTCACATCAACTTGGGAGGCAAACCGTGGTTTTGAAATTCTAGGTCTTTCAGACTTAAACGCAGTCGGTTGTCTAACAACGGATTGGTTTTTGAGTGGTTGTCCAACCGGTTTTCCCAAGATTGATGGCTTTGCAAACTTAGTATTCACACTATTTCCTGTTAGTTTCCTTAACTCATTTTTTAATGCTGCAATTGCAAACCCCTTTTTCTGAATCTGAGCTAGTACATCAGCATTTTCATTAGACTTTTTGTTCAGTTGTTCCATTAAAGAGTCATTCTGGTTTTTGGTCTGAACTCGTGTCCTTTTGATAGAATCAAAAAGATCTTTGTAAGTCTGTTTCAAGTGCTCTTTTTCTTTATGTAACTGCTCATTCTCTGCGAGTAATTTAGCCACACTATGTTCCAATTCGATGTTTATTGTTTCAATTACATCGATGTCATGTTTAACCTTGGCTTCATTACTTTTTACTTTCGAAAATTGACCATGTTGCCCTTCTTTTAAAGCTTGATTTTGATATTTAAGTTCAAGATTAACACAATGTGCTTCCATTCTTAAAAAATCTTTTTGAAATTGGGCAACGGTCTTTTTGAGACGAATATTTTCAGATTCAAGAGATTGATTTGAAAATTCAGTTGTCTGGTTATCAGTTAATGTAGCAGGCAAAGGACATGTGTCATGACATTGTTCAGCATTCTGGTCAACCTCTCCTTCATTATTGAATTCAGGTTGCTCAGTATGCTGTTGTCCTGTAGCAGATACATTATCATCAGCAGTCATTTGTACCTCAGCCATTGGCTCTTCATTATATATGGGTCTGATATCTGCATCATTAAATGTGAATATTCCTGATCTGCTGCTTAGTATCTGCTTTTGTGATTCGTACCTAGATTACTGAGATTATTTCTGGTTTCGAGTCCATTTGGCTTTTCCCAATGTGATTACTAAAACTACGCATCCAATGCTATACTCGAATTCAACCCTTTTCTCTGTCGTTCTGCTTCAGTCCTTTCTTTCACACCTGCTTGTCATATCCATTTTATGCAACGCTCGTTTTCTCAATGACTTTTTAACTTAATCCATGTTTTGGGATCAGAGTATCACGGAATTTCTGGAATATCGAGTCGAGTGTACTTCTAGAAAGTAGTTTCGTTGTCATTACAATATATTCATCATCTCAATAAATCTTTAAACTTGATGAACATCTGAAAAACTGTGTCTCGTGAACTTTAAAGAGGCCCTGGATTCCAATCTCTTGAATTTCGTTGTTATCAAGTTGCTTCTTTGAAGGGGCAAGTTGATGCTATGTTTAGGAACATCGTGCCTGTGAAAAGTCTCTAGATTTGACAAAAAGTATCGTAAATGCGCTTTGAATCCATCACTCGGTTCGATTTCCTTTTAAGTCGTTGTTTAAAAGACACTTGAGGTATGAATGAAGTCGTTGAAAAGATACCATGCAACGTTTTTTTGTTTTGTCTTGAATTAGTTGCATTTGTTTTTATTTCTGAATCTGAACACGAAGATAGGTATTCTTTCTTCTCCATTTTATCGTGAGTTTGGAAGTGAGTTGTTGGATCTTAAGTGATTTTGTGTGATTGAAGTTTGCATTTTTGTGGTTGTGTATGCAATTCACAGTTTCACCGGGATTTTTTACACGATTATGATTTAAAACCGATAAATGAATTACGGGTTTTACAAATCAATAGAAAACCGTGAATGATTTGATTTCGGAATCATGCGGGCTCATGATTTATTGTATGAAAAAACAGATAATTGTATGGCTAGGGTTACTGCTGATTGTTTTTAAATAGGTCATCTTATCTGAAACGGGCGTAAAATTACAGATGGTGTTGTGAGCTTAGAACAAAAACAAGTCTAACACAAATTTCCAAAAAAATGGAAACAGTCAATAACATATAGTAAACGAGGGTTTGGGCCTCGAAAAAATTCATTTCTGTAACCAGATAGAGTAATCAGTTCGTTTTTCTCTTCGATTTGAGAGGTCACGGGCCTGAAACGGACTTACGGATCAAAAGTTATGGCTGTTTTACTGAAACCCTTTTCTTCACACAAGATTTCTAGACAAAACGCAGTGCTATCTTTAACCAAAACGCAGTGACTTTTGAAGTCCAAGTAATGTCAAATGATTTCTCGAAATTTGGGCAGCATAACGTTTAGATTCAGTATGTAAAAGTCTTCAATGTACCTAAAACGTAGTAGCAAAACGCAATACCAAACCAAAAAAAATTCAAAACGCAAGAAAAAAATTCAAAACGCAAGAACAATCAAAACGCAAGGAAAAAAAATCAAAACGCAAAAAATAAAAATCAAAACGCAACAATAAATCAAAACGCAACTAAAAAACAATCAAAACGCAACTAAAAAATAAAAGTCAAAACGCAAAAAATAAAATAAAAGTCAAAACGCAACAAAAAAAATCAAAACGCAACTAAATTTGCCAGAGAGTCAAAACGCAACGACGAAATATACGACTTTTTCCACCAAAAATCGCCTAAAGATCACCCTTTTTGACCTTTTAACTTGATTTCTCTTGCACAATTAGTTGCCGGTATGCATGATCTTGCTTTAATAACATAAACATTCACACATTAAGCACAAAATTCGGGTTTGATGTTTTTTTATTGATTCTTTTTGACCCAGATTTTGATCTTGTTGAACCACCACGAATCAACCCACGAATCCACAGCGTATATGCTCTGATACAATTGTGGATCCGATAACACTTCATAACATGCAATTCGATCACGATAATCGAACTAGAAATGAGAAAGTAAAGAGTTGTTCTAGAGAGAGGAGATTTTAGAGAGAGAGATGAGAGAAAAGGAGAAAAAGATATTTCTTAGATTTTTGAACAACTAACTTTTCCAAGTGGAAAAGTTCCTTATATACCCCGACACTTAAAAGTGACGCGCGGGATATTTAACTAGGACCCGGGCTCGGGTTTTGCTTGGGATTAAACCCAAAACATATACAATATTAGATTATCTATCGAGCCCGATTCCCGATATTATCCTATTACAACATTAACTAATTAAAGACCGAAGCTCCATCGTAGAGTGACCGAGCTTCCTTGTTCGACTCAATAAATTGAGGCTAACACATACCATATCGACTCATTCGTTGAACGTCTAACGTATAACCATAACATCTCGACTCGTCCGTTGAACGTCTAACGTACAACCATAACATCTCGACTCGTCCGTTGAACCTCTAACGTATAACCCTAACATCTCGACTCATCCGTTGAACGTCTAATGTACAACCATACCATATCGACTCATCCGTTGAACGTCTAACGTATAACCATAACATCTCGACTCGTCCGTTGAACGTCTAACGTACAACCATAACATCTCGACTCGTCCGTTGAACCTCTAACGTATAACCCTAACATCTCGACTCATTCGTTGAACGTCTAACGTATAACCATAACATCTCGACTCGTCCATTGAACGTCTAACATACAACCATAACATCTCGACTCGTCCGTTGAACCTCTAACGTATAACCCTAACATCTCGACTCATCCGTTGAACGTCTAATGTACAACCATACCATATCGACTCATCCGTTGAACGTCTAACGTATAACCCTAACATCTCGACTCATCCGTTGAACGTCTAATGTACAACCATACCATATCGACTCATCCGTTGAATGTCTAACGTATAACCATAACATCTCGACTCGTTCGTTGAACGTCTAACGTACAACCATAATATCTCGACTCATCCGTTGAACCTCTAACGTATAACCCTAACATCTCGACTCATCCGTTGAACGTCTAATGTACAACCATACCATATCGACTCATTCATTGAACGTCTAACGTATAACCATAACATCTCGACTCGTCCGTTGAACCTCTAACGTATAACCCTAACATCTCGACTCATCCGTTGAACGTCTAATGTACAACCATACCATATCGACTCATTCATTGAACGTCTAACGTATAACCATAACATCTCGACTCGTCCGTTGAACGTCTAACGTACAACCATAACATCTCGACTCATTCGTTTGAGTCTTAATTTTTTTGTCCAGTATCCCAAAATCCTGCAAGTTACTCTACGTGGTTCCCGGCGTGGTCTCTAATTTAGTTTTTTTGCTGAACGTGGTTTGTCGGGGGAGGCGACGTGGTCTTCGATCGTCTACGAATAGCTCGGTAAATCTAATGTCATCAAATGGATCAATGGGTTCGGCCGCATCACACTTGGGGTGTCTTTTCGAGATTTCACATGGCCCTTCTTAAGTAAACGTTTTTCCTTATGTCTCGTCACGAAATATAATCCTACAACGGCTCAAAAGATCAACCTCTTTTTCTCCACTTTTACTCAGACGTTTTAAAAGTTTAAAGATAGAGTTGAACTTTTGCAATTACCGTTCAGTGTTGCCCATTTTCCCGTCAGCATATTCTTGGTACGTTTTTGTAGAGAAGTTTTGTTGAACTCACTAAGAACCCGAAAACAAAACTATATCTCATCTTGGTCATTTTCGATTTAGTTATCCTTGGAAACAACAACATAACACGCGGCTAATAATAATTCCTCTTGGGGCGTCAAACGATTATTTATCTTTGAGGATCACTCGGTTGTTGTGGTGGTGGTGGTTGTATTTTTGGGCAAGTCTTTTGCCTTTTCTTTACGTCCTTTAGGTTTCTTTGGTGTCCTTTGGTGCTTGTTCGGGTTGTGGTTGTGTTAGGAGTGGTTGTGGTTGTGTTTGTTGTGGTGGAAAGAATTGCGGTCGGTGTTGTTGAAGATGTTAAAATTGTTCTTGAAGTAGTTGTTGTATTGCTTGGGTGTGTATGTTTGCATAGTATATCCGCTGCCAAACTGTCACACCCCGAGAATTTCCGGTCAATATTTTAAACTTTTCTGATCATTACTTTTGATTTTTATACGTTATGTTTGAATCTGGCGGTTTACCGGGAAGTAAACCCGCGTAAATCTAAAAAACATCATCGGACGCGTTCCGGCATCGGATATTCATTAGTTTAGATATTATATGAGTTATTTTATCTTTTCTAAGTGTTTCGTAGTTTACGATCACTCCCGGTATTTATTTTTACTCTTTAACGATTAAATTGCGTTTTTCGCGTTTTTGACCTAACGGAACCTCGGAAACTCGAAATCTTTTCGTGTAAACTTTAGCATCGTTCATCTCATATTGTTAAGCCAAAAATTTCGTTCATATCCCTCCCCCCTCCTTATATTAGACGCCTAAACTTAAACCAAATGCACCATGAATCTTGAAATTAAATACAAGAGCATCTTTTGAAATATTCATGCATGTGTGCATGAAAGTGACATATGAGGAAGTCATTCTCATGTACATATCCTTATGAAAGACTTGCACATGTGATCATTTGGACTTATGCACCATCTTTTGACTTGGAAATTCAAATTTGAGACATAATATGAACCATGGACATAAATTTTGAACCACATGGTCCTTCTGGCCATGGTTCGGCCGAACCACACATACACACACTCTTGGTGTGTGTTGGTTGCTTACTTGATCAAGTAGTGACTCAAAAACCTAGCTCTTGGCCTATAAATACCAACACATATCAATACTTAGGGTTCCATTATCATTTTCAAGCCATCAACAAAATTTCTTCTCTCTTTTTCTCTCCTCTTGGCCACGGCACATACACACACATATACTTTCCATAGTTTTGATTTCTATCAAGATCCAAGCATTCTAAGTTCATTTCTAAGGTTGCCTAAGGTGTTTGCAAGTATTGGTTCTTTGATTTAAGAGTTTTATTCAAGATCTACAAATTAGGGTTTAATTATTATTTGGGGTTTTTCAAGATCTAGTGATTTTGGGTATAGATCTTGTGTTGTTGCTTCTTGTTCTTCATTCTTGTAAGTATCTTGAATCTTTCTTTGTGGTTTTCTTACATTCTTCTTATATGTTCAAAGATCCATACATCCATATGTTGTGTTTTAATTTTTGAAAGATTTTAAAGACAAGATTTCATAAATAATGATGTTCCATTTGTTTCACTAGTTAAATACTATGTTCTTGGTGAGATGAGAGTTGATGAGTGTTGCAACAATTGAAATGAAGAGATTAGGTTAGATTTAGGTGTGGTTTTGTTGTGGATTAGTTGTGAATGGAGATTAGGCTAGATTAGGCACTATTGTGAAGTTTGGGTGAATTTTGGTTGCGTTTTTGACAAAAAGTGCTTGCTGTCCCGAATTTGTTTTGAGGTTTTGGTCGACCTAAAAATGTTTTCATTAGGCGTAAAAGTAGTTTTTGAAGAGCTCGTTTCGAATAGATAGTTTTTCATATTTCACACTTTAAAAATGGATTTGAACGACCAAGTTATAGCCAAATGAAACTTGAAACATTTTTCGGTGAAACCAAATGAATAGTTGCTGATGTGAATAGTAAAACTGGTGTTTTGACACTTTTGCAAATTTTTGGACTTTCTAAACATTAGCGAAACATATAGTAACACTTATATATTGATTGGTATTATTTAAAGACGCCGTTAACATATTTTTGGAAAAGCGAGAAAGTTACTAAAAATAGTAAGTTTGGTAAGAATATAGCGAAACGGACATAGAAGTTAAGCGATTAAGGCTCGTTAGTGCGTTTTGAAATATGGAAACCTAACAAATATAGGGGATGGTATTAACGTCCCGAAACTAAAAACTTTCCTAAAATAGAAACTTACTAAAAATGGAAACTTTTTGATAAACGCCGAAACTTAAAGAAAAACTATATGATTTCATTTCATCATGTTTTTGTTAAACAAAAACTAAAGGCAAAACACACTAGGTTGTATTTTGGTGTTGATGAAACATTTGTGCAATTCTGGCATTACTTTCCGTGTTTATGAGAACGCGTTATTATTCTGGTCGCGGCTTGATTCTAATATCTTCTTTTACTTGCGTGATTATCATTTGTCATTTTGACAAAAGTGGAGTCATAGCCCTATGTTTTACTACTTTTGCTTTACTATTTTGGGGTGAGAAACATTGCTTGTTTTTAAACTATGGACACAGTTACTTTACGTTTCCTTTTCCTGATTACGTGTTGCCTAAGTAGCGAATACGACCATAATGTTTCGAAATATCATGAACTCGTCAATTACATAACGGACCGTATTGGTTTAAGTGAGCGCGAAATATTGTAAATAGATCTATTGGAGTAATTATCCCCATATCCGGGTTAAGGAGACGCTTACTAGATTCGGAGGGTCCCCCGAAACAAACAGATTTATACAATGTCGGAATGTAAATAGGTGATTCCTTGGTCAGTTACCTCTATGGGCGTGGAATACTTTTTGGGAATATAAATGTTCTTTTAAATTGAGCTTCGGTGTCATGAGCTTAGTGCAACAGTAAATACATTCTTTTTATGTGAAGTTGTATCTGTTATAACTGTCACGTGCGTACTGTGAACTTGTGGTCCACTTTTAATACTAAATTCAAACCTATGAATTCACTCAACTTTATGTTGACCGTTTTAGCATGTTTTTCTCAGGTGCTTAGCTTTGGATGTCTTTGCTTGCTATTTGGTGTCGCTATGCATTGGGCCGATTTTCAAGAAATGCTATTATCTACTGTTTAAACATCGTTGTCAATTTCTAAAACTTTTATTCGCTTCCGCATATTATCTTTAAATTTATGTCAAACTTTAACTATTTTAATTAATGCAACGATGTTGGATTTTTAAATGTACCCTTAGAGGTCGTTCTTTGTATCTTGTGTGATGTGTATTATGACGTCACGCCCCCGGACACGTGTATTCTGTCCAGGCCCCGTTTGGGGGTGTGACAAGCCTGTAGTCCATCTCAAGTTCCCTTGCACCAACAAAGCATTCCAAGCTTCTCTTGAACTGTCTTTCTAGCAAGAGGTTGAACACATTTGAACGTGAGCTTGTGTGGTTGGTGGTGTGGGTGTTGATGCTGTCTTTCAAATAACCATTAAGATAATAGTGTCAATGAGTGGAGTTCTTTAGACAGTTGGGTCCTCTTGATGAATGGGAACATCCAACATTGATTGAATCTTGAGTTTAGCAGATGACAGAGTTAAACTGGTTTGTACATTTCCAGCTTGTTTCTCTGCAACTTCTGCATCAGCTTTGTTTTCCTTAGCTTTGTTTTCCTCATCATTGGAGACGTCTTGAACTTCATTATTAGATCAAGAAAGTGAGCTGCTTGAGCTACCAGAATTGTCCTTTGGCTCATCGAGAACCTCTGGAATAATACCAGATCCTCCACTTGAACCTTTGGAAAGTTGTTGAATTCTGTAGTCAAGCATGCTTCTTCTTCTTTTAGAAGCTTCCATAGCTCCCCCCTCGAACCAGCAATCCTTTCTTCAGTAGATTCAAGGCTTTCTTCCAAGCGCATCGGAATAAGAATACCCGCACGAAGAAGTCATGATGGATAAATCCCAAATTCTCGAAGTACCCAACTTATCCCTTTCAAAAAGTTAAAACCGTATCATCAAAGTCAATTAAGTCCTGAATGTGCACATTTCACTCTTCAGGATAGTGATGATATGAATTGTAACACCAAAGTTAACTAAGTCCCGGATGTAGAGAATTAAACCCTCTTAGTAGTCGAAATGATAACACCAAATTTAACTAAGTCTCAGATGTAGACATTTCTTCTTGTAGGATACTGACTATCTAAAGGAATCATTATACCTATGTGTATCTCTTTTATCAAATATTTCTACTTCTTTGAGAATAAGCTTAGTAATTAATAGGTCGGGGAAATATTAAATGAATAAGAAACATATCATCAACTTCAAGGCTTCTAAAACTACATAATTATTTCCAAACAATCCTAAGCCTTTTAAAAGTATGAGGTGTTGGCAATCTTAGTCGTCTGTAGTTTTAAGCCTAAGCCACTAAACTTGAAATTATATTTAAGCCCCTAAAGTTATTAACTTATGACAACTGAAGCCCTTGGAGTTAAAAATAAATTAACTCTCCCTCAAATTATTATCCGTTAAGTTAAAACTTTTTCCATATAATTAGCGTGACTTGTTGAAGATAATTCAAAAACACTTCTCCCCCTCGAACAAAGACCCGTATTCTATTTAAAGATCTATTGTATTTGTTCGAGTGGTCGAAATTTCTTAATAATCTGTTTGTAATGTCAAAAACTAATTCTAATTTGATTAGAACACTTTTTCATATTGTTAACCCGAACTTGATTTATAAAATCAATATTATTGAGAAAAATCATTCGGGTTATAAAACTTATACCAATGGAAACCTAGGTCCCTCTAGTTGCAAGTTAAAAGGCGTAAGTTCCGAATTACCATATGTTGCATTCTAAACCCTAAAGGTTGAAACAAATAACATCTAAAGCCTAAATGAGTTAAAATTAATTAACTCCTCTTTAAATCATGATCCGTTATTGTCAAACCTTTTTCGTTTACTCCTTGATTATTCTGAAAGATCATGTTGAAAGAATTATTAGCACATTTCTCCCCCTCAAATAATGTCCCATTTTCTATTTAAAGAGTTGTAGACATTGTTTGAGTGATAGAAAATTCTTTTAAAATCTTTTTCTGATGAGAAACTGAGATGACTGATTTGTTTTTGAAAGACAACACCAACTAAAATAAGATTTCTCTTATTTTGAAAAATAAATGCACTGACACGTACACTTACTTTCGGAAAGCACGGGTTGTGTAGGAAAGTATACACAAGCCTTTGTATGAATATAAAGTAATTCATACCCGAGAAATTAAATTCCCATTGTGAGGTCAAGTTTTACTTTTTTTTAGCGAAAAACTTGCCTTAAAATTAAAGAACGGGTTGCTATCAGAAATAATAGCAAACCATTGACATGTTTTGAAAAGAACTTTTGCTCGAACTTTATTACAGCTCTGGGTCATTAATGAATGATATTTCTAAAGCCGTAAATATTATCGATTTTCAGAAGACATGTCAGAATTACATATTTTTGTATTTTTCGGATTTTATATTTTTGTATTTGGTTTTCTGGTTTTATATTTTTGTATTTTCTTATTCAAAATTTTTATAAGAATGAGAAATCTTTTTGTGTTTTTATATTTTCTTATTTACATATTATACATAGGATATGTTAAGAGTTACCACCATTACTCTTCCTCTTCTTCAGCCGGATTTTAGAGTCTCGGGAGACATGCTTTGCATTCCAAGTTTTTCTATCAAGAAGTTGAATCTTTCTCGTGGCAAAGCTTTGGTGAAGATGTCTGCTAGTTGATATTCTGTTCTAACGAAGTAGAGTTCCACCACTCTATTTTCTACTTGCTCCTTAATAAAGTGGTATCTCACATCTACATGCTTTGATCTTGAGTGTTGAACATTGTTGCAGCATAAAGCGATTGCACTCTTGTTATCACAGTACAGAGGAATCTTATTGAATTTAAATCCATAGTCTGTTAGTTGTGATCTTATCCATAAGATTTGAGCACAACACCCAGATAATGCTATATCTTCAGCCTCTGTACTGGAGATAGCAGTGCTCTTTTGCTTTTTGGATGACCAGCTTATAAGTTTATCCCCCAAGAATTGTGCACTTCCAGATATGTTGCGTCTAGTATCTTGACACCCGGTGTGGTCTGCATCTGCATATGCTGTTAGAGTAATGCAAGAATCTTTCGAATACCAAAGACCCATATCAATGGTTCCTTTCAGGAATCAAAAGATTCGCTTAACTGCATGTAACTGCTTTTCAGTAGGCTTTTCCTGATACCAGGCACACATGCTGATTCACCACTTAATATATATAAATATAATATATAATAAATATATAATAAGGATAAGATCAATAATAGAGAGATAGTAAGTATTCCGTAAGGCTTTTAAAAAGGAAATTACTTTTAACCAAAGCAAACCCCTAAAAAACCTTCCCGGGTCGTTTCCCGACGAAGTGTGAATTGAGAATCGGGTTTAAGTTCGTGATCGCGTGTCTGAATGATTCAATGATTTTTTGGTTTGGATTCTATTTCTACAATTTAAAATGCACAAACAAGTAAAAGAAACACTAAAACGAAAGCAGTTTAAGCTAAAACACTAAAAACGATAACGGGATTCAAATCTCGTTCTTTAAAAAACCAAATTCTAAAATTTTAACCCTACAAATGAAAATTTAATTTTTATAAATCCTAAATGATAAAAGAAATTTTTAAAAAAACGAATTAGATTTTTTTGACCTTTATTTTATTTTCTATGAATTAAAAACAGTTTTAAGCTAAATTAAATATTAAAAATATTAAACTAATAATTAAAAATCTGGAAAATTCAGGGAAAATGCTTTATACTATGAAGAATCAAAGAAAAATAAAAACTTTGAAAAACAGCTTATAAATAAGCTGTAAATAAGCCCAAATGGGCTGAAAGCTTAAATGACTAAAAAAGGGGTAAGTAATTAATTTTGCAAATACTAACCAGATAGCCCTACTGGTGCTAGTGATAGTGAGGTGTGTGTGTAAAGCGTGGGAGTTGGGTTAAGGTCAGGGGTTCGAGCCTTGCTCACCCTTGACTTCCCTAATTCCTATGTTTTTATTTTTGAAAATTTCTTTTTTGAAAAGCTTTATAACTTAAAAATAAGCAACTTTTGTGAAATAACTTTTTATAAAAGCTTATAAATAAGCTAGAAATAAGCTCTAAAAGATGACAGCTACTTAAAAGCTAAAGGGGCTTAACACCTAAACTGTTTTGGCTTTTTGGGTTTAATAGCAAAATAAGCTAAGAGAGCTTAACACCTAAACCTAAGAATCATTAAACCTAAAAAACTAAAACGAATAAGCTAAAAAAGCATGAAACGGCAAAGGATCTTTAACTTAAAACTTAAAGGCAATTTTGGAATAAGCCTTTTAAAAGCTTAACTAAAAGTAAATAACCTACAAGTTTTCTTAAACAAACCTAAAATACAAGACGTAAAACATCCAAATAAGCAAGTCCAATAAGCCAATAAGCTCAGAAAAGCAAATAAGCTTTTTTGCCAAAAATGAGAACCAAACAGCCTATAGGGCACTTTTTGAGCTTATTTTTAAGCTACTTAATGGATCCTTATGGCTTAAAGGCTCATCAAAACTTAAAGCTTATACAATAAGCTTCTAAAATCAGCAAAGAGAAATGAGTTTGAAACTCAAATAAGCTATGAAAAAGCTTATGGAAAATGGCTGTGACACTCAGTAGCTACTGAGTTTTGGTTTTTTCAAAGGACAAAATGCAAAGTGCATGCCTACTTTAAGCTAATCAAATAAGCTCTAAACTAATATTTAAGCTAAAACAGATTGAGCTTGACACCTAAGGAGCTTATGCTCTCAAATTCAGATTCTAAAAACCATTTTAACTAACCTAATTTTGAAAATGAAAAAGGACCTTGAACTTAGAAAATGAAATTAAGAAAACTATGACAGTTTTTAAACTAAAACACAAATGCAAATGCACACTTAAACTAAAGCTATTCTACTGCATTCCTAAGCATAAAACAAGCATGAAAACAACAATTAACAACCACTTTTGAACTTCGAATCAAATAAGCTGATATAAAGGAAACAAATTGCACAGATTCAAACCACAACTACTAAACACTTTGAAAAAGAGTTTAAGACTTTTAAAACTTTTAAAAGCTGACTCAAGGACTAGGTTTAGACTTGTTAAAACTAGTTTGAAAGCCAAAAGTTAATTTGACTTAGAGAAGACTTGATAAAGTTGGCCAAGTGACCCAAACTAATTTTTAAACACTTTTTGACCCATTTTACCTACTGAACCAAACACCCCTTTAAGTTACCAATTTCCATTTTTAAACTGAATTTTTTTTTTTTGAAAGAAGAACAAGAATTTTGAAAACACAAACATGGATTATTACCATATATGAAATGTCAACCACATATAAGCACTTTAAGAAATAAACGCAATTCTAAAGATCAAGCAGATTTTTAAGCTATTAAGGACAGTTTTAAAAGAAAAGACATTTAACAAAGGCATTAAACAATAAGAAGGCATATAATAAGCAATAAATTTGACATTAATAAGCAACAATAAGTCAAAAATAAGCAGAGAAATATGCTAAATAGTAAGTATAACAATTTTAAAACTAGAATATGAGAAAAGTAAAGACATACAAAGCCCTTGCCTCAAACAAGGAAAGATAAGCTCCAAAAGAGCTTGTTTCCAAGCTTCTAGCTTGTTCAAGAATAAACAAAAACTAGTGACACAATAAGTCCTTGCTCCCTTTCTGCTTAATCTCAATGACTTTTTGAGTGAATTAAGTAATAGCGGGTCTTAATCACTATACCAGCTATTAAGAAACTATAGTGAGCAAGTAAAGCTTAACTTACTGGCAGTAAATAAGAGCTTATATACTTTGTTAAGGAATGGAAGAGAAATAACATAACACCCTGAGTTTTTAAATATAAACTCACTTTTTCAATTAAAACTTAAAATATACAAGACTTGGAAATTAAAATTACAATAAGCTGAAAATAAGCATAAAATGTAAGCTAAAAATGCAGAAAAGTAGATGCCTCAAAGGCTTGCCCTAATGGCCCTATTTATACTAAAATCGTCAAGTCTTAGGCTCTTCCAAGTTGTGTTTCTTTTGTGAGTGAGAACTAAGGTTGTGTTTCTTGTGTGAGTGACTTCAAGTCTTCATCATAGCCATCCAATTTGTGTGTTCTCCAAGTCAAGTGATCACAGCCATTGATTTTGGTCAATGTCATCTCCACATAGAGCAGGATTGCCAAAAGTGGAATTGCTCTTGTGAGTAGGGTAAAGTTTGAGAGTGATGTGTTTGTTTGATGGTGTATTATCAAGGTGAAGAAGACTAATGAATAGTAGCAATGGGGGTTTTGACGGGTAAATTGTTTGGGTGGTTCAGGGTAAAAGTTTGTAGAGTTTTACAGTTTAGGTCCCATAGATAGTATAGTGTGCCCACGTTAGTTCCTTATAGCTGACTTGCTGTTAGGTCCTTAAAGGACTATTGACCTAAACAGGTTAAGGGATGTGGGCTTAACAGCAGTTAAGGGGTTTTGGGCCTAGTTTTGTTTTGGGCCAGGTTAAGGTTTTGGACATTTAAAGGCTTTTATAAGACTTAAGGATTATAAGTCTTTATACATCATGTCTTAATGGGCTGACCCGGCCCATTAAATGGGTTACGGTTGGCCCATTTAAGATTCTCGTGTTGAGAGATGTCGGGGCTTTACTTTGACTTTTTGGTGTGCTTTTAGGCTTTGACCTTTGACTTTTCAACGATTTTCCATTACGTGCTCGGTTGTGGGCCATTGTGGGCTTGGATTTTGTATCCTTTTGTTGATAGCCTATACTTGCCCAATACAAATGCAAAAGCACACAAATAAAAGTATTTTTGGTAATGTGTTTTTTTTTAGGTCTTTTTAAGCATGTTTTATAGCCAAAGGGTGTTGTGGTAATTATACAGCATACAGTGAAACTATGTAAATTTGATCTTTGTAATTAATAATATGTGTGGATATAACGGATCCTTTTAAGTTACTGGACGCCGTGGTGCAGGATTATGAAGTGCACCCCTATGGCTGTCCGCTGCGTAGCTATGTTGGGTGTTACAGAGTGGTACCAGACACGAGTTGCGTATGAAACTAAAGAGCATTTTTATCTAACTTGGACTAACAAAATGTTTTTGGAAAAAGTTCACGAGTCCGTCTCCGTTGTCCGATATCCGCGCGCGCATCGTTCCCGATCCTTAGAAGCCTTATGTGGTATATTTGATTGCATACTATGTGCGTAACAAGTGGTTGACACTTGGTACAAGTAATAATTATAATATTATGTAAGATTTATATATATATTATATATATATATAGACATATTATGTACGTAACAAGTGAGAAACACTTAGTATAAGTAATGATTATATAAGTAAATATATATACGGCGTCCGTTCTATGATGTATGATTATATATATCTTGATATTCGCTTCTTGCGAAGAGTTTAATTTCTTTAAACATTTCGAAACGATATGATAAAATCATTTTGATACATGATGAAAACAATGTTGTTATATGCTTATCTTCGAAACTTTTTCATGACTTTACTTTTCATCTTTTGTTGATGTTGATTCGTCGTAGTTTGTCGATCCCATTGGGTAACTTATTGTTCGACCCCGAGTTCGAATATTTTCCCATTGCTTTTAAATCGCATATGTTGTTTCGTAACCTATTGTTTTGAAATTTTCCAGTTGATGGGAGTGTGACTTTTATATGTCATCCTATGAACCCTCATTGTTTTGGTAAATGACTATTAACTTATTCCTGCGTAATGCGTCGTTTGGAAACGTCCGTCTTTGGAGCTTTCGAATAAAGTTGGTGTGTTCGCGTTTCAATCCTCTCGTATCGACCTCTACTTAGTAAGTCATGAAATGTTTGATTCTGGAAATCTATGAGTTTTTGTGTTTGAAAGAGTGTTAAGTCATTGGGTATGGCTTTGTATTGGCGTTTGGAGGAATTAAAATGGTGTTTGGTTGAATTTTGAAATGGATTTTATGGCAGTTTGTAACCAACAGGTTGTGGGGTTGATTGTGAATTATTTTTGGTCTTACGGCACCTGGGAAAGCCAATTGAGATGTTGGTACATGTTTAAGGTACATGTGGTGAGTTGGATAGAATTTTAACTCTTCCGGATGAGTGAGATATCGTCGTTTTTCTAAAACTAGTCAAATCTGGTATACCGTTGGGAAAAGGAGTATAACTCCATATTTTTGTAATAAATTTTCAAAGTAAAATTTAGGTACCTGTATAAGGCTCTTAGGGCTATTACCTCCAATTAGTTTCACATCAAAAGCATCAATAAACTTTAAATTACGCTCATTTTCATAAACTACAAAATTTTGTCAAAATTTCTTTGGGAGTGCTTTGGGATAGTAGCTTGTTGGATACGTTTCAAAATATTTTTGGTCTATGAAGACCTGGGAAATTAGACTAGGAGGTAGAGAAACCTCTTAGGTACATGTAGGAATTCGGATGGAGTCACATCGACGCCCGACGAATGAGATATCGCCAAAATGGCAAAACTAGTCAAAAATTGAGACCCGAATTTGAATAAGTAATAAGTTTAAAAATTTATATATCAACACCTAAATATGTAAGACTGTGAATTATAGATATTGAACAAACTTAGATTTGAGCGGTCGTTTCAGCTTATGCGGACGCACAGTTTAGGAGATGCACTCAGTTTAGTGGAGTGATAAAATTTTGGAAAATGGCGGGTTTGATAAATGGGGGTAAAATGGTAATTTCACCTTGGATCCAAAAATTTATGGTCAGTGGGCCCTATGTGTTTGGAAAATTAGACTCGAAATGCTTTTCGTTGACGAAAACCTTATACTTTTATCATCCACGAACTAGTAAGTATTAGGATTTCAAGATTTAGGTTTATTGGATTAAGGTTATTGTCGCCTCAGAGTTTTATCTTATCACCGGCATGGTGATTGCGCACTCTTTAGCTATTACTTTTGATTTAGAACTCCAGGAGACTTCATGTATATGTAGTTTATGTATTAGAAACTTAGAATAGTCATGATTGGATATATCAGTCTTGGAACAAAAGATTATAACTTTTAGGGGATTTTTGGTTGTACGTGTATTGCCCCTAACATTGTTATTATTATTGTGGCTATGAGATTATGATTATCTTTGATTAGGGGTTTGTGTGATTGTAGATGTTGATGTTTTGAGTGGCCTTGTTACTAGATTGACTTAACCCCGAGCGTGGAATAATTTCGGTTGGTGGATCCTCCGCACTATGATACTTGCTTGCATTGTCCATGAATGGGTATTATTTTTAGAACTTGCTGTGACCATTGACCGAACTGTATTTAATGATGTTTTTTGAATTGATAATTTTAAAACTGTAGAAATTGCAATAACGGATTTGTGTGTTGAACAAATTTCGTTGCGCGAATTGCACTAATTTTGTGCGTAAACAATGGAAACATGTGTTATCAAATTTCATAAACTGACCCTATAGTGTCAAATAATTTTTCTTTAAAAAAATAAATAAAAACATAAAAACATAAATAATATATACATGAATAAATTTCCTTTTAAATAATAAGAACGGAAGATGATGTTGTCTTCTTTTCTTTCTTTTGAAACAATCCTATTTTATTTTTATCTCATTTCAATTTTTTTTAAATAACTTACGCGTGTAGCGTATGAAAAAGGAACGTTTTGACGAGGATGGACAGGATGTCGTTTGGTCCTCAATTATGCATAACTTGATCAACTATGCATAATTTAGGAAGAACCACGCTATGTCGGGCAAATGGTCGCCATTTAAACACTTGATAATTAGGATAAATGTTTGGGTCAAGCTTTCGGAAGGAGAAAATATTTTTACCCTGCTATGGATTCTTATGAAAGTAACCCTACTCCTATTGACTGCATGGAGAGAGTCTCATGCTAGTCATTATGACCGAGTCGTCCCGAAGGGAAAATACTTATGGTATTGTTCGAAACGAGTGTGTCTAGAAAAGAGTGAAGTCTAGTTCATGGTGATGAAGATCGGTGGTTGTTGTGAAGATGTGTCAAGACCAAGTATAGTCGATATGCTAGTAAGCAATGGTAGATCTGAGCTACCAAGGGTGTAAACCCGATACCGACAATGAGAAGAAGAAATCCTCTTGAAGATGTAAAGATTTTTAAGTTGGGTGGAAGCCAAGTTGAAAATGAGAAATGGAGAAGACTTTTCCTACATTAGAAGTGTATTGCAAATGATGTATCAGTTGATGGCCGTGAAGAAAACTTCTTTTCCCGAAATAAAGAGTAGTGGTAGTGTAGTTGTAAATATACCTGATATCGTCGAGGATTAGAATAAGGCACTAAGCGACTCCTGACTTAAGGTTAGATATAGTGATCCTTACTCCTTGACATAACGACTTAGTGTGCGTATAAAAGAGCGAAAAGATTGGAGATTCCAGCCGAATGGTGATATCCGTTCCCATCCTGGAGAAACAATCAAAGTAGCTAACGCTTTAAGTCGAACGGTATTGTATTAGGAACGTACGTAATTGTCTCGACTTTATTAGTTGAGTCATCTAGGATTTGATGTGGTGTGTTAGGACCGAGCCGATTGTGCTAGTCGCCATGTAGAAATGTTGGAGTTTTGATTATCATTGAACGAGCAACGAGCCCATGATGCTCAATTGTTTTCTTGAGTGTTTTTTAATTGTATTTTTTTCAATATGTGCTTTCTAGCAGGATTATCACCGCTGAATTATGTGAAAAATGTGCCTTATGTGCAATGTGTTTTTGAATGGTAGTAAGCGTTTAGGTCGTTTTGTGTGGCCGTGATGTGGTTTAGAACGTGAGTGAGTGAGTATACTTACCCAAATGTAGATGAAGGTTAGTTTGAGAGGTACGCAAGCCTAATAGTCCATTGTCGCTTGTGGCTTGTTAACCCACAAGCATGACTATTGTTGGCTAAAACCTAGCCGTGATTAAATCGAGATCATTACCAAGAAACTTGGCCATCCGGCAAGCCCGGTATAATGAGCAATTGATCGGTTAGGTATGAACCCGCATGATGAGCATGGCCATTACTAAAGCTTCGTAGTACGCAAGCACGATACGTGAAAATTATCGCCAATGCTTGGTTAGAAGCGAGTGTGACGAAATGCTTAAGTAAAGCTAGGTAGAAATATAGAGTCATTCTAAAAATGACGAATAAGAAAATATGTGCTTAATTGATTGTGTGATTTTATATGTTAGTGCGATAATGCATTTGATGGGGTCATGTGTACTTTGAAATATTTTTCGCAACCGGTGGGGCATTATTAAATAAGACCGGGAGGGCGACACGCGTATTTTAGCTTTGGATATTGATGTATGTTTTGGTTTTGGATAATGACGTATGTATTAATTTCGATTGTTGGCGTATGTTTTACTTTTTATTAGCGACGTATGTTTCGGTTTTGTACAATGGTGTGCGTTTAGTTTTGTTGGAATGATCACCAAACTAAAATTTGGATTGATCTTTCGTTTAAAGTCTTTTGTTTAAAAAGAACGCAATTTATGTTTTCCCGGATATGTTTTGTGGCTTATTTTGTCTCTTGCGATAAAAGAAATTGTGATTATATTTTTGATTCTTGATAGTATAAATTACAATTTGTTTCATTGACTTTCCATCCGGAATAGTCAAGACGAGTATTATAACATGTGATCTTTGTGCGTTCGAGCATGTGAGTCTGCTCGATAGTGAGAAAACCGTCCCACTACAAGTGAAATTAAGACAAGTAAGAAAGGACGAGCACCGAGACGGCGCTCCCTTAAGGTGGGTAGAATGTAACAACCCGAGTTTTACGACGCGTATGACGATCGCGAATTCGACGTCATAATTATTATTTTATAAATTCGTGTGAACGAACGCCGACATTTAAATTTTATCTGTTATAAATAATTATTTTCGTATTTTATTACGAACGGGAATTTGAAAATTTTATTTCTTGATGTTTCGCGAGTCAATGTTTGACCGCGCGACCGTTAAGCGTTTTGAGTATCATAGAAATTTTGACGCGCTTCGTTAATTTTTTTATGATGATAATTTGTATTTTATCGTCCTCGTCCCGAATTAGCCGAAACCGAATCAAAACTTTATTTTGACGTGAGTTAACATTTTATTAAAGGTTTAAACCAAATTAAGTGTGACAGAAATAAAATTAGTCATGGAAGTATAATCCCGAGCCTTTGGTCGGTTACTTAACGAAATAAATAACTTGTACTAAAAATAGAACGACTAAAAGGATGGAGGGACTAAAAGTGGCAAGTAATCAAACTTATTTTCTATAAATACCAACACCACACACACATTATAATTCTTTTACAACCATTTGTTTCTTTCTTCCTCCCTTTGAGCTCCAAGAACTGGCCACCCCTTTACATACACCAAACGCCTTGATTTTTCGACATGCAATACAATCCAAATATATTTTCTTAGTCCTTGTGTTAAGGCCTACATTTCCATGTAATAAAATCCCACATGCATTGAGTTTTGAAGAAGTTGGGTTTCGGGTTGGATTGAGAGGTTTCAGATTAAAAGGAGTGTTTAAAATAGCTAGATAAGTGTTATTGGAAGCTTGATTCTAAATAAAAAGGTTCGGTTTTGGTTGTTGGGTTGGTTCGAGGCCACGGATAGAAATGGGAAGGGACGAGATGAAATTTTCTTTGTCCGATCTTGCTATTATATGTTGGGATTTAACAATCTAGGTAACCAATTAGCTACGACTACGCATCGGAATGGATCTAGTTTTAGCATATAGATTAACACATAAATAAATTAAACAAGTAATTTATTGACCTTTTGTTTAATGATAAAAATCAATAAACTTACGTCGGATCTTAATCTTAAAACGAGTGATTAAATTACCACCTCTACGGTTGCTCACACAAACACGTCAACCAAGTATGAGTCGATTGCTAGTCTACCTTCACGAACAAACACCATATGTTATAACCAAATCCAAACGCACCTCTTGAGCTTGAACTGAAAATTAATAAACCATATAAACCATATTTCGGTTAGGGTTTTAAACCGAACCAAAAATCCTAGAATCGAATAACAAGAAACCCTAGTTTGGGTTTATAGCTTCAATCAAACTAGGAAACCTCCAACGAGCACCACGTGAGAATCTTGAACCGTCATACAAGTGAAACAAGAAAACCAAAAACCCCTTGGAGGGGATTACCGATTTCGGTGGAGGAGAAAAACCAAAAATCCCTAAATTGAGAATTTAGGGTTTCGGTTAGGGTTTAGGGAAAAAGAGAAGAGCACCGAAACAATTAGGGTTTAGGGATTTGATTTGTGAATTAATGAATGAAGAATGAGGTGTAGGGTGGGGGTTTATATAGGCTCCCAACCCTAACTCAATTCTTGTAGAATAAGAAAACTATTTTTCCTTTTCTTCCCTCTTTCTCTCTAAACGAACCAAACACCCCTTTCTAGAACCTCTGAGAGTTCGGCCAAACAAGGGGCTCCCTCAGGTTTGGGTTTTGTTCATTTTTGGTCCCTCGGTTTATTATTTAAATATTCATTACACTTAGTTAAACAATTAACGGTAAATAACGACTATTTAAATATTATAGTAAAGTAAAACATACTCTATGTGTTTAACACGTGTGCTCCCAATAGGCTCACGTATTTCTAACGTATAACTTGCAGAACCGACTTACATATTCCAACAGCTCCCACTTGGGAGGCTGAGTAGCAGACTTGCAGATATACTAATAATTGGCAACGTCTAGCAAACACACACAATTACCTTTAAATTAGAAATACTTGAGATAAAGTTTTAGGAACAATCTCAACTTTATAATAGTTGTCTATTACTTGCTTTTATCATCATCCTTTTGTTCAGATACCGTTAAACCATGGATATGGATCCTAACTTATTCCATATAGTTTAACTATTTAGTTTCTCGTTATAGAAATAATTCAGATATACCAAATGTAATCAAGAATCATCTTGAGTTACCCTTTGGGCACGGCCATGTAATTAACTGATTAATTATGGAGAGGCGCCATGGTATCATTATGCAATTAAACAATTGGAGGAACAAATTCTTTATTGACTACAAGTGTTGTCGATGCTGCTTCACATCACTTCTAAAAATAGCCTTTATAACTACCATTTTCAGGTTAGTGTTTGACTTATAATCAAAAAGTGATATCCACACATGCAGAACTTGTTTGTATCTCAAGTCTAAGGATGACTTATTTAAGCTATTTTCTATATATTACTCATGACGAGGATCCAAAAGAAAATATTCGAAGGTTGGGGTATCCAATATGCATCCCTTGTGAATACACATGAGTTTGGCGGGGACATTCCATATATTCAAAGAATATAACCAACACTCACATTTTCCTTATGTAACAATATTCCCATATTGTTAATCGATAATGGACATATTTAGAATGATAAAATCATTCAAGGATTAAACATGCAAATATAGGATAACAATTATTATATGTATGAATAACAAATACCACGTATCTTTATTCATCAAAAAGTAAAAACTATTTTACAATCTATCCAAACTTCTATAAACCAGATATGCATGAAAACTAATTAGCAGTGAAGTCCAATGTTCCAACATTCCAAAATCTTTCACTATACAAGACAGCTATATTAGTAATTCTCAGTAAACTTTTCCTGAATACTTCGTTTCAAATTCACACATTTCTGAAGGATTTGAATGATTTTATGAGTTGTCGTATGTTTATTTGCATACTATTGCTCAAGTATCATAGTATGGAATATATGACATACCTTTACTGGGGTATATTAAAGTCAACAAACATACCTATCTTCAGAAGTAATTATATAGTTTAAAATGTAATAGTATTCTTATTCTTTGTAATGTGTAATGCAACAATACTTTTATGTGAGCATATCTAGTTAGTAGATTTATCCTAAAGATGGACATCTGACTATAACTAGGACTTGATTATTCTATAGCATGTGTGTCACAAACAGCCTATGCCTATTATATAATTCGTAAACATTTGTTTTAAAATTCGTCTAAATCACTCATAATTAGTTTTTGTTGCTATCTGTTATCTAAAACTTTTCAATCAATTAGTTATGTTGTCGTAGTAGCTCTTATTGCTCTTGTGCAAAAAGTTACGACGTTCATACACAATATAAGCTTTATACATAATGACATCCTTGTTAACAACAAAGGTTTTTCATCATGTCATTAAAATTATCTCAGTGTTATATATCATTTGTGACTTACTTCAATGATGTTTTGATTGTTGTTGGAACTTAATTTTTCGCATATTATTATTTAAACAATCTTCCAAGGTCGTTTGCTTTATTTCCTAAATTCTAAAGTGAAAGTTTCATTCAGTCTCAAGGATTAATATCGATCTTTTGATGGAATGATGCTTTTAATATGTTACACAAAAATGAATTTAATGGAAAAAATAACATTTGCTACACTTGCTGTCAGGTGTACTAGGAGTTATCTTATTTAATCAGAAATCATTTGTAATTAAACTTATAGTTCTCTACTCTAGATGATGACTTAAATCCAACTTAGATTTTTTTCTTTGTATACATTTATAAATGGTTATTTTAAGCTTTAACCGTTTGATGACACACGTTCACAAAATGTAATCATAAAAAACTTGTTATAAAACTTAATTGTCATTATTACAAATATAGACTCATAACCCTTTTGATTACAACATCGTTCCTCGCAATGGTAATCATTAAGGAAGAGTAATGATTCATTAATTTGCCATATGTCAGGATTAAAGAAAAATTGTATAAAAATTAGTTATCTTTGATTAATTAATGCGTGTAGAAGATTTTATCAAATTCAATTGTTGAGTAAGATTTGAAATACTCTTGTCATAGTAAGCATCAATATGTATCAATTTGTTCTTAGAGCTTTTTCAAATGAAACTCATTCTTACCTTACATTTTACAGTTTTGGTGAAAGATCAATCAATGCTTAAAATTATTTCTTTTAAGGACAGCTCTTGATTCATAGTTCTAAGATATTTATCATATTCAAAATGTGCTAATTCATCTTATTAGTTAGCAGGTTTATAAAACCCTTTAACTTGTATTCCTCAGCATTGATAAAAATATCATTCCATTGATGAGGCATCCTTACGGATTTATGAATGAGAGTTTCATTATTACTGTCGGGTTCGACATTTTCATGTTTTAACCTTAGTATGACATCAGCAAGTGAATTCAGAAGGTTATGTATTTTGTTCTTGAATATCTTCAAGATCTATAGATACTCCCACTTACTTTTGTAAGAAGAGACACTTCTCTAAATACTAAGTATTTAAGCAACAATAAATTGTTCTTAATTGGGATAACAAAATACATTTCACAGTTCTCATCTCTAGCTTGTTAACAATATGCTTAATAAGATATTCACAACTTTTAGTACTTTAATCAAGACATAATGGGATTTATCCTAATCCATAAATAGATTATGTCTTGAATACCTTCTAGGTTGAAACTTTATTGAGTGTATCCATGACACACGCAAAATTATAACCTTGATTGATTTTTTTTAAGGTAGAGCAATTAAAGTTATCAGAAATCAAACAATATAAATATAGTTTGTTTCAACACATCAGATATACCAAAATAATATGGTATTCTATGAATATTGGAATTGTGAGACTCCATCAGAATTCCCTAGATAACTTAATTATCTTTGGATCAAATACTCACCAATTGGGTCAAGCCAAATTGAATACAAAGTATTTTAATACCAAGTGCATGCTATAACGTATATATCTTTGAATAGTACAATGATTCTATGTTCATGTGTTTTAGGAAAACAGAACATGTCAAGTATATGTTATAAGTCTTTGAATAATTCAAAGACCTTATTGTTCATGTGTTAATCAAGAAGACATAATAATTTTATTACTTACTTTATGTTATAAGTCATTGATAAATCAAGGACTTTATAATTATGTCTTAACAAGAACATAATTATTCTGACTAAAGTAATTATGAACGCAAACTCTTGAGTTCAATAGTAATTTCAAGTTAATTTTATACTTTATAATTATGATTATTTAATTTAACCATAAGTCTATTGACTAAAATACGTAGTCAAAATATTAAAGTAGCTTACTATTATATCTTGACATTTAATTGTAATAGGACAACAAACATCTTGTGTATTTATGTCCTAGTAGAATTATTAGCTTTCTTACCTTGCGGTCAAGAGAAACTAATAATCATATTGTTATATGTTGTTCTTTGCACACACTTAGGATTTCTCCCACTTGTGTACAGGACAACATTATTTAATACAATACGCCGCACGCTCGAAAGTATAAACAATATGATAGTGTCATAGATATTTCAAGTAGATTTCGAACCATAATGTTTAATAAGGAATTGTGGATTATTATTCTATAGATAACTCTTCGGAAAGCGACATCGGAAAGGCAACATGTTATCTATAAAATAGAATGCAATTTTCCTTAAACTATGGTCGTTCATATTCGGAAAGTAATGAATTATTTCAAAGAGAGCTAGAAATAATAAGGGCAACTACCAAACAAATAAATCTTGTACCCACTGAAATTGACAACATTAGATGAATGTATTTTCAGTAATAAAATGCTAACTCCCAGTGGATTTGTCAACATTGTAAGTGTTACATCACCAGTAGAAAGCAAATAGCAATTTATTTACTTTCCTATTCACTCAAAATGCCTACAAGTAGCAATGTAATTAGGTATTGAACTGAGTATATGAATTTCTACTTATGTAAATGAGGGACTAGCCATTAATGCTTTCATTAACTTAAACATTTTAGCATGCAATTCCTCCTTTATCATCTGCATGGCCACAAGGATGTTTAGCACTATAAGGAATGAAATGAGTCCAAGAAAATATGCCTAAAAGACATGCTTAATAATTTTATTTACTCATTGCAGTTTAAACTCATACATCATGACAAGTGCAAGATGTCATTATTTTGGTAGCTATAGACAAAATGTACTCTAGTTACACAAAGTAATTTATCTTTCAAAGATTTCAGAACTGGAAGAGGGTAATGAAAGATTAAAAGTGAGTTTAAATATAATTGATAATAATTCAATTAGAACACTATCTTATTCTTGTCAACCAATAAGAAGAGATAGGAGTAAATCTCACTCTTTTTACCCGGAAAAAAGACTATGTTTGTCTTCTATGAGAAAATAAACTTTTGTTTACGAATTATGTTGCAATAACACAATTAATTAAAACATAGAAAGTTCGATTTAGTATTTTCGATAATTAAATTCTTAATAGAATTAACTACCCAATTAATTTACTAATTAAGACTAAGATCCAACTTGACCTCCCACTTATTAACCAGAGGTCTGACCAGTGAGAAAACAAGTAGGGCAAGAGGTAAGCGACGAGCGTTAATTGCATTTGATGCAACTCTTAGATTTATGAGACCGGTCTAGACATTAGTAAACACGTAATAATGTCAAGAGCATGTTTAGTTCTCATCTTATGCCTCGAGCACGAGGTCTGACCAGGACTACCCGATTTAAGTCTACCAAGCAAGAACGCGCAAAAATAGTTAGAGGTCTGACCAGTGAACCGTAATTGCCATGGGTTTGGAATGACCCTGAGGTCTGACCAGAGAGGCCAAACCAACTGCACGTGTTCTTGGTTGGGTGGCATTGACTTAAAATTTTCAAAGGGGTATGCACATAAATGTGTTAAAAACGTGTACAAAGAGGCATGCAAAACAACTTTGTAGCACTAATTTTTAAAAACCTTTAATAATGACACTGTAGTGACATGCCATGGTTCACGGTAACTCCAATCGAACGCACAAAGAAGCGGAGAATCAGGTCAGCGCGAAGCGTATTAAAAACCTGAGTTCTTTAGGAGTGTTGACCACTTCCGCCTTAAACTTCTCTTATAGTTTGTTCTAGTGGATGAGCCGTACTTTCCATGAGTCCATAGCGTCCAACTTTTAAATATTCATGAAATCAAGTTTCATAGTTTAGAGTCTTGTTAATTTTCTCAAAATCAAATTTTGCATGAAAAAAAATAATAGGTCATAATGAACAAGTATTTTAGGCGTGTAATTAATAGACTTTGTTTTAATATCTTTCTCTATATGTATTAGTCCATATTGCATACATATTAGGCACGTATACGAGTAATCAAGTAAAAATATGCACATAAAGACTAAAACTAAAGATGACATTAACAAGTAAACATGTAGAATCCGAGTTCTCAAATGAGTCTTCCCCAATTGGAGAACCATAAGACCCTCACTAGGTTTTCATCAATGTGCCTAGATCGCCCCAATCATCACAAAAGTGATTGAGTAGGTCTTATGACCGGATAAGGAAACACAATCAGACTAAATATTTAAAAGATCTATTTTCTAAAAATAAAAGATTTTTATTACTATAAATAAAAATCATGATCTTTTATATATATAGTGTGATTTACTTTCCATAGCAATCACAAACATAATCAAAAAGGAAATTAATTTACTAAATTAACAATTTAATTTTAATTCATTTTTAAACTATATTAACCATTTATAGTTATCAAGATCTAGATCTATACATAATTTATTTAAATTATGGCAAGGATTTGCATAATCTTTGCCACATTTGCAAGAAAATAAAAAATAAAATATAAAATGCAGTAGATCCAACATGTGAATTAAATCTAGGCGTGTACAATTCAAGACAATATATAATTCAAAACGTGTAACCCTAATGCCAAAACGAGTTGGCTCGTGATGCCACTGTTGGGATTTAACAATCTAGGTAACCAATTAGCTACGAGTACGCAGCGGAATGGATCTAGTTTTAGCATATAGATTAACACATAAATAAATTAAACAAGTAATTTATTGACCTTTTGTTTAATGATAAAAATCAATAAACTTACGCCGAATCTTGATCTTGAAATGAGTGATTAAATTACCACATCTATGGTTGCTCACACAAACACGTCAACCAAGTATGAGTTGATTGCTAGTCTACCTTCACGAACAAACACCACGTGTTATAACGAAATCCAAACGCACCTCTTGAGCTTGAATCGAAAATCAATAAACCGTATAAACCCTATTTCGGTTAGGGTTTTAAACCGAACCAAAAATCCTAAAACTGAATAACAAGAAGCCCTAGTTAGGGTTTATTGCTTCAATCGAACTAGGAAACCTCCAACGAGCACCACATGGGAATCTTAAACCGTTAAACAAGTAAAACAAGAAAACCAAAAACCCCTTGGAGGGGATTACCGATTTCGGTGGAGGAGAAAAACCAAAAATCCCTAAATTGAGAATTTAGGGTTTCGGTTAGGGTTTAGGGAAAAAGAGAGGAGCACCGAAACAATTAGGGTTTAGGGATTTGATTTATGAATCAATAAATGAAGAATTAGGTGTTGGGTGGGGGTTTATATAGGCTCCCAACCCTAACCCAATTCTTGTAGAATAAGAAAACTATTTTTCCTTTTCTTCCCTCTTTCTCTCTAAACGAACCAAACACCCCTTTCTAGAACCTTTAAGGGTTCAGCCAAACAAGGGCTCCCTCGGGTTTGGGTTTTGTTCATTTTTAGTCCCTCAATTTATTATTTAAATATTTGTTATACTTAGTTAAAGAATTAACGGTAAATAACGACTATTTAAATATTTTCGTGAAGTAAAACATATTCTATGCGGAACCGACTAACATATTCCAACATTATAGCATTGTGAGCATTCTCTTATTTCATTGGTTTCATTGTTTTCGTTATTGGTTTGATTTTAATCGTTGCATGTGATGAAATCTGAGGGATCTTGCGTCATTTAGTTTAGATTTTTATTTTTGGTTGATTGAGCGAGTTAAGTGTGAATTATAGGCCATTTTAGACGTGCCGAGAGTGAGTTTTTGGGTCAAAAAAGAGTTTTGGCGCATTTTGTAATGGGTATATTTTGGGCAGAAACTTTGGCACGGAAAACGAGGTCCGAGAAATTATAAAATCTGATTTTGGTTTAGAAAATATGGTAGAGGGTATTTTTATGAGCGTTTTGGTAATTCGAACGCCCCGTAACTCCTAATAACGAAGAAGTTACGGCGAAAACAAGATTTGAAAATTTAGAAAGTTCCAAACAGATATGGTAGTTTTGTTAGTTGCTGGCAGATTCAAAAACGTCCGATTTGAGCACTTTCGAGTCCGTTTCAGCCTTCCGGTGAAGCACAAAAGTTGTTCCGAATGACGTTTTACTTTGCCGAGAGGCTTGCTTGTTTTAAAATCGAGTAATAACGGGTCAAAACCCAAGGTCAAATTCTGCATTTTTACTAAAAATGTTATAGTTCCTGCAGAAACTTGCAGGGGCATTTTGCTCATTTTCTGTCGAGTTTCAGGTCTCGGCTAAATCTAAAAAGTTGTCCGGAATGTCCTTTCGCATAAAATCTCTTTTGAGTCCGAGTCGTGAAAATGTGATATAACGGGTCATTTTGAGCGGGTCAGATTTAATTATATATATATAAAGTCAAAGTCAAATGAAGTCTAACGTTGACTTTTGAAAGTCAATGGGTTAATACTAAACTTGTCGGATGTTATAAAAATAAATAAACGTTACTATTATTATAAGTATAACATTTTAGACTTAACGATTGTTATGAACGAAGTAGATTCTAAAAATAGTAACTTTTGGAATGTTCGAGTATAAAACCGATACGAGTAAACGATAATCAAAATTGAATGTAGAAGGTTCGACGAGATAAATAAATATTATTACAAGCATAACTAAAAGACTAGACTTACTAAAAATGGTAACTTTCTAAAAATAAAAAGTTTCCTAAAATAGAAAGTTTTTGAATAAGTGACTTATAATATAAATAAAAGAAAGATCATAACTCAATTACGTAAAGTTTAGGAATCTAGGACGCGCAAGTGGATTTCTCATCACATGTGTATGCATATATATACTATTTTGATAGTTGCGACGCGCGCACTATCCGATCGTATCTTACGATATAATAATTGAACGACATAAATTATATGTTGCGGTTGAGCTCGTTGTCAAGTAGTTCGTGATTGTTTCGGTATTTGATATTCGGCATCAATCAAGGTGAGTTCATAGCCTCGCTTTTAAGTGTTTTAAATGTTTTTAAACCCGCGAAGGGGTTTCTTGCTATTTTGTGAAAATGAGAACGCAATATGTTTTGATACTAAATATGATTCCATTCACTATTGAGTATGTGCCTGTTAGGTCACATTAATCTTGAATCAATCATATCGAACATGTATGCATAGAGAGAATAGTAGAGAAGGGCAAGTATTTGAAATTCAAATGATATAAAAGGGAGGGAAAATAGAAGAGTTTGTTACAAGTGCATCATCCTCTAATGAAGATTAGATGGGTATTTATAGGTGATGGAAGGAGGATTCCCTTCCTTATTTTTCCTAACTTGTCACATCTAGTCCCTAGACTTTGGTAATTATGCTATTTCATTCTTTTAATATAATATACCTTATTACAAACTACTTTGACATTATCAAAAGAAACACTAATGACTTAAATAATACAAAATCACATAATCGACACTTTTAATGATCCTAACAATCTCCCCCTGAGGGTTGATTATTCAGGGCGTTCTCTTCTTGATCCAAGTGGTCTTCCATTCACGAACATCTCCCATCTTCTCATCTGCCTTCGATGCTTCAATCTTTCTTCAATCTCTTCTTCAAACAACTTCAAGTATTCTGTTTCATCTTTGGTGAGATCTTTTGGTACGTATCCATACTTGACATCATTATTATAACTCTTCAAACCTTTTAACACTCTATTTAACATAGCATCACAAAACTTATGGATTTCTAAATGTCTCATCACCCGTTTCTCTTTCTTACTATTCTTGTAAATAATTCCATGCACAGGCTCATAGATGATGGAGAACATTTCATGCACTTCAATTCCTAGGAAAGTTATTGTTGGTGCAGTGAGATTAACCTTCTGTTGATAGCTTTCAATTCATGCACTCTTTCCCATATCACTAAACTTCTAATGAAGACTGATAAAGACCATAGCAATCATGTATCTTCATAATCCGGTACCTTGCCATTCATTATCAACAAGTATATGTCCTCAATATCATTCTTATTGAGATTCTTGTAGTCTGGCTCTGGCTCAGTTTATTGAACACTAGGTACTTATTAAAAGATCCGTTTAACCTCTTTGAGGTGTTTGACCGTAGGACGTGCTTGATATCGAGCACATACAAAAGTAGCAAAAGCAATGTCTGGTCGACTGGCTGTTAGGTACATAAGCCCTCCTATCATACGACGATAAGTCGTTTGATCAGTAGGAGTGCCTTGTAAATCAGCATCCAGCCTCTCAGTTGCCATAGGTGTACTCATGGAAACACATTCATCTAGACCATGTTTCTTTAGCAACTCTATTGCATATTGTGACTGACTTATGAATATGCCACGGGGAGATTGATGAACTTGAAGTCCAAGAAAGAACTTTAGTTCACCCATCATTGACATTTCAAAATTATTTTTCATTAAATTTGCAAAACATTTTGAAAAATATGGATTTGTTGAACCAAAAATTATGTCGTCAACATATACTTGAACAAGTAATATGTCTTCCCCGTGACGTCGTGTAAACAAAGTTGGGTCAATTATACCTTTAGTGAACCCATGTTCAATTAGGAAAGAAGACAATTTGTCATACCATGCACGAGGTGCTTGCTTAAGACCGTATAAAGCTTTTTTCAACCTGTAGACATGATCTGGAAATTCTGGATCAATAAACCCTTCAGGTTGGCTGACATAGACTTCTTCTTTCAAATGACCATTGAGAAAAGCTGTCTTGACATCCATTTGAAAGATAGTGATATTCTTATGAGCATCATAAGCAATAAACATCCGAACAGCCTCAAGACGAGCAAGAGGAGAAAATGACTCTTCAAAATCAATGCCTTCTTTCTGCTTATATCATTTAGCCATAAGACGAGTTTTGTTCTGAACCACAATATTTGCAGCATCACACTTATTCTTCCAAATCCATTTGAGAGCAATAATATTCTTTCCTTCTAGGCGTGGAACGAGTTCCCAAACTTGAAGTCTCTCAAATTGATTCAACTCATCTTGCATAGACTCAATCCAACTGTGATCTGCCATAGCTTCTTTGATATTCGTTGGTTCAATTGTACTAACGGTTAAAGCATACATGCATACCTCAGAATCTGTGTGTAACCTTTGGCGAGTCATGACGGGTTTGGATGGGCCACTAATAACTTGGTCTAGAGGATGATCTTTTGTCCAAATATGAGTTGAGGGTTGTACTTGATGGAAATTATGCACATTTGATGGTTCTAGAGCCGTTGTAGATGACTCAATTTCCTCATGACTTGGATGATTATATGGGACAAATTTTGCATTACCATCAAAATCAGCAGTGTCTTCTTGATTAAATTCATCAGCCACGGTCAAAGAGATTAGAGAAGTTTGTTCGTCAGATGTAGTGACAACAGGAGGAGCCTCATGCGTGTCAATAATGATTGAAGATGTAAAAGATGATTCTTCATGAACTTAAGTCGGTTATGCACCAGAATTGATGGTTGTATCAAAAGATGCATTCTTAAAATAGTCTTCAAACATCAGATAGAACAAATTATCCAAATCTTCTTTGGATGGAGTATTCATTGGATTTGCTGATGAATTATGATTGTTGAATTGTTGAAGTTCTGGTTCTAAACAGTCATGTTCAGAGGCCATAGCTGTGAGCTCATCAAACTTGACATGAATGGTCTCCATTATCATTTTGGTTTGTCTGTTATAAATTTGAAAACCTGTTGATGTTTCCGAATAACAAATAAACACCCCAATGTCTGCTTTTGGTTTCATTTTTCCAAGATCATCTCGGTTATTTGTTGGATAACACAATGAGCCAAACACATGAAAATAAGCAATGTTCGGTTTTCGACAGCGTAATAGCTCATAAGGTGTTTTGTTGTATCGTGTATGGATGATTGACTGATTTTGAGTAAAACAAGCTGTAGCCACTGCTTCAGCCCAAAGAAATTCAAGTAACTTAGAAAAGATAAGCATTGTGCGAGTAGCCTCAACAAGAGTACAATTATGTCTTTCAACTACTCCATTTTGCTGAGGTATTTGAGCAATTGAAAATTGTTGCATGATGCCTAACTTTTCATAATGAGCTTTAAGACTTGCGTTTTTGAATTCAGTACCATTGTCATTACGAATCTTAAAAACTTTGGCTTTGTAATTCAATTGAGCTTGAGTAATGAATTTCTTGATGATCTTTGGAGTTTCATCTTTCGAGCAAAGAAAATAAACCCACGTATATCTAGAAAAATCATCCACTATCACAAGAATATACTTCTTTTTATTGATCGAAGCTACCCTCATTAGACCGCATAAATCTATGTGAAGTAATTCCAATTTGGAATGATCACTTGGAACCAGTTTAGGTGGATGAGAAGCTTTCTTGCTTTTTCTTATTTCACAAGTAGAACAAAGGTAATCCTTTCCATATTTAAACTTTGGTAAACCATCAACCAAGTCAAGTCTGGTAAGATCGTTTATGGTACCAAAATTAAGATGTGATAGTCTTTGGTTCCATAACCATGACTTTGTTGAAGTTGCTTTGGACATGAGACAAACGGGTGACGAAGCAGCCATGTCAGAAATGGAGATAGTATACAAATTAGAATCGCGTCCACCTTTGAGCAAATCATCTCCTTCCAGATTTCGTACGTAACATGTATTAGAACGAAAAGCCACTTCTAAATCTCCATCATAAAATTGTCCAACGCTAAAGAGATTATGTCCAAGAACTTCAACATAATATACATGACAAATAATGATATTGCCATGTATATAATCGTCATAGCTTGTGATTGCTGCAAAATCATGATTTCCAAAGCGAACGGTTCCCATGAATTTTTAATGAAATTTCTCAATAGTGACCGATCACCCGTCATATGCTTTGAACAACCACTGTCAACAACCCACAGAACGATCTGAACTACCTGCAAAACAAGAAGAGACAACACTTGGACAACTGGGCAATTTGACTACCCATTTCTTAATTGAAACATATGGTTTCTCAACTGAACGAGTGTTAGCAACATTCGGTTTTATGTATACAGGAGTCCAAATAACATTTGGTTGTGATTCAAACCACTTTTGCCAAATTCTACTTGTCCGAATCTTGTTGTTTATGAACGTGCTTAACGGTTTCTCGCGCAAATTTGTTTTCTTTATCCTAGATGCACTAGAAACCTTATCCTTTGCTTTTGAGGCACTTTCTTCATCAATCTTAGATTTGGAAACTACAGAAGTAGTATCTAGAGTCTTAGATTGTGTCTCTTTCTTAGAAAACCTAGTTTTAGGAGCTACATATGTAGTTTCTAAAGATTTTAGTGTTTTAGAATTAGTGGAGAAGGTTCTACGAACATTTGAACGCACATTCAATTTATGCTTTGCAAGACATTTATCATGACAAGGAATAAGCACATTTTGCATACAAGAAACACATAACAAAGTTTTCGCTTTAGAAGCGTTTGCAACATCAACATCAATTACATTCTCCTTATTCGAAATAACATTCGCAGATGTATTATCTTTTTGCTTATTTTTCCTAACATAAACTGAAACATTCTTTGCTGCTTTCTTAGAGTTGACTAAAACACTGTTCGTAACACTTGAATCTTTACTCATTGGTCTTCTAACTCTAGATGTAGCATTCACTCTTGTAGAAGATAAACCACTTTTAGTCTTGTTTATTTGTGATTCTTGTGTTGTGACAACTCTGTACATTCCTGGTTTAATGACATTTTTGTTCTGATTTGCCCCTGTTTGTTTGTTAGATGAAGTCTGTAAAGTGACTGGTTTTGACACAACATGGTTTTCTTCTGTTTTGGAAACATCCGTTTTCTTTTGAAAAGCGTGTTTGTTTAGTGGTGTGACACAAAGAAGAGATTGAGAACCATTTGTTTTGTCAAACTTAGTATTTACAGACTTACCTTTTTCAACTTTTTCCAATCTTGTCTTTAACTCAGATATGGTAGACAAAAGATTCTGATTCTCAGCACGAATAGCACCATATGCATATGTTTTCTCAGAAACATGAACAATTAATTCATCCATTTCCTTTTGAGTTTGAGACCGTGTCTTTTTTATTGAATCGAAAAGCTTTTTATATTCCATTTTGGCATTATCACGTTCTTTTATCAAAGATTGGACTTTAAAATCCAAAGACACGTTCTCATCCTCAAGTTTCTCCATCTTTGAAATCCAAGAGTAATCAAGAGGATTTGTGTTTTTATTTCTCGAAGTTGAATCCCATTTATGTTTTTCTTTTTCATGTTGTAGCTTTAATTCAAAATCAACACTTTGCTTTTGACATCTTTGAACATCTTTTTCAAGAATTTTTATTCTAGACTGCAAACCCTCTTGAATCTCAAACGATTTCTTTTTGACTTGGTCAAGTTCATCACTTAAGAACTTATCTACACATTCATGATTTAACAACACACACAGCTCAACATCATGTTTGAGAGATTCTTCCAAAAGTTGATCTTTCAACAAATCATTTTGCTTTTCTAGTTCATCAAGCTCTCTTTCTGTAGACTCAAAAACATCTTTCATTTCTTTTATATCCCTTTGAAATAGATTCCGAAAGAAGTCAAGATAAACCTTCAACTCGTTAAGAATTGGTTTAACTTGATCTTGACAAAAATCATTAATTTGTATTTCAGCCGGTGATGTGTAAAAAATGCTCGCTCTTTTACAGTTCTGTTGTATTAGCACAGACAGCTTTTCAAAACAACCTTTTATCTTGTCTAATTCTTTGATCAAAGGTGACTCACTCGGCATATCTTTTGAAACCGGAATCTTAACAGAGGGAATAGAAGATGATGAAAAATATTTTTGCTCAACAGAAAGCTCTTTTTGAGGAACAAAATCTTCATAAAGCGCATTTAATTGTTTGTAATTAATTGTCCAACAATTTTGTTTGTTCGCAACAGCAATTGGATCATTCATTTTTTCGTTCATCTTTTGTTGACTTTTGAGAGCCTCCTCAAGAGTGTCCTCAGAATCTCTAACATTCAAAGGGATTTCTAAATTACCCAAACTAGATGCAACATATAATTTTGGACACTTTGAAATTGCTTGCTTGAGTGTATAAGGATTCGGATACCCCAAACCATGTTTTAATTGTTGGTCATACACAGACAATGGTTTTGGCCCAAGCATAAACATTCCTTGTAAAGAATTACCAAGTTTCAAAATCAGATCAACATTCTTTTTCAGTTTGGCCTCAAGATCGAGAATAGTATCATGATACGTATCCTCTTTTTCACTCATTTGCCTTTTTAAAATCGAATGTGTCTTTTGTAATTCCTCATTTTTCCGTTTGTAATTTTTGACATCTAAATCTAATTTATCTCTTTGTTTTTCGAGATCTCGAATGATATCTCGATCACGAACCAATTGAGACTGAGCTTGTTTATTATAACGTTTTGCCCGTTCATCAGCTTCAAGAAATTCGTTGAGATAATTATTATCCTTGTTTATGCTTTCCAAAATCCGAACCCGTTCCTTATACATCTCAAGCTGACTAGTCAAATGCGTGTTTTGTTTTTGGACTTGTTGAGCAAATATTTGTTGTTTTTCAGCTTCCTGATATGCATTTCTAGCAAGTTTCTCTACTGCACATAAATCAGGAACATGTGTATCTTTTTCAACACTGCCACTATTAACATTTCCCTTGAATGAATCAAATTTAATATTGCTATTAATTTGATCATCACCAATGGTATTGTTAATAATTTTAGTGTGATTTGGATACATTGGTTCATTATTCTCATCGATGGATGAAGATTGTACCTCACTTATAAATGCAGACTCACAACTTGGCCCATCATCAGAAGTATGATCAGCTGGTTGAATTCTGGCCATTAAGCATATGTTTGCACTGAGTTCTTCAATTTCTTTCATCCTTGAACCATTAGCAAAGAGAAAATCATTTTGCTCATTTGTAAGAATTACACCAGCTTCATCTTGTTTTACCAGCAACATCTGCTCCATGAAATACTTTGAGTCATGAACTCTTGGCTTTGGACAATTCCTAGCATAATGTCCTTTTCCACTGTAGTTGTAGCATTGAACTGTTGAAGTATTACCGAAAGATGAAGTGCGAAGAGTCCTTTGAACATTTCCAGTCTCATTCGGAGCATTCATTCCCTCAACAACTTCCTCTTGAACATAAGCTCGTTTGTTATTTCTTCCGGTATTACCAGAATTCCTGCTTTGAATATTCACCATGTCGCCTTGAATGATTGCTTGATTTCTGGTGTTGGATGAAGCACGAAGATGATTATTTGTTGGATTAAAGAAATTTTGAGTAATGGCTTTTGCAAGTAACAACATTGCAGAGACTAGAGGATCTTTAAAATTGTTGTGGACATCATCATGCTGGTACTCATCATCATAATCAACCACAAACGTAGGATGTGTCATATAATAAGATGATGTTTGTTTGGAGGATGAACCTGTGTTTGCTACTAGAGCCAAAGGGTCATGAGACTTTTTTAACTTTTTTGCTCTTGAAGCATTAACCAGTTTCTCAAATTGCTAAAGATAGTCAAAAAGATCAAAAAAAGAATCCACAGTCAATTGTTTAGCCAGACGAACTTGAGTCACATATTTTAGCCATTTCGGTTGCAAACTATTTAGAAACTTTGTGTTAATTGTCAAGGTTGGAAAATTCATGTTGTTTCTTTCTAAATCATTCATTAATTAAGCAAAACGGTTGTAAACAGAAACAAGTGCTTCTCCTAGTTCAGCAACAAATTGATCAAATTCGTTCGTGAAACGTGTTTCTCTGTCAACTTTGTTTTTTATAGTTCCCCTCATCAAACATTCAAGTCGTTTCCACATATCCTTGGTCGAAGTGCAAGCATCCACAGAATTGTAAATCTCATTAGGAATAGAAAGTAGAATCATATTCATGACCTCCATTTCAGCATCTTGAAGCAATAAGTCATTACCTTGAAGATCCTCTGCAGTTTGCAATTGTGGTATTGACGAACCTTCAGGTATTAAAATCTTAAACTCATAAGGGCCTTCATCAAGTGCTTTGAGAAGCCACTTCTGATTATCTCTCTTCTGGTTTAGATATCGTCTAAATCTACTTGCCCACGGTATGTAACTACCCCTTTCAAGCATGGGAGGCCTAGTCTTAGAACCGGCATCAGCAAGGGATTGTTGGTATGTTTTGGATGTCGACATGTCTTATGATTCAAAAATTGGATCTTTGTAGACGAAAATGAGTGATATTTGTAAGAATAGTATCAAATTCGGTAACTTGTATAACAAGTAGTCTGAAAATCGATATACTTCTCGAACAGTACACAAACTTGGTAATCTACAAACTTATTAAACTCGGAAATTCAAACTCGGTAAAACCTAAAACTCGATTTAGCTACAAACTCTGTAGGTCTAAATTTTGAAAAATTCAACAATTATGGATTACTAATAACCACAAATTTGATGAAACCGAAATTTATGATGACTATATAATCCAAAAGTCCTTAAAATTCAAATTTGATAAAACCGAATTTGACGTTCGAATTTTTAAAATTTGAGAAATTTTGTTTCTCAACACTTCAATTCATGATAAAACCATGAAATAGCTGTATGTTATGACTTTGAAAGCTTATTTCTGAGATAAAACGTAGCAAAACCTTATTTCACAAATTCGATAAAACCAAAAATGTGAAACTCATAAAACTCGATAAAACCGAGTTTGAAACTAAGCTCCTAATATACGATTTTCGATTAAACCGAAAGGTCGTATATATCTATTACAAGATATTTCTTATCGAAATTACACAACTATCATTACTGAATCTGCTAAAAAACAAGAATAACACTTCCGAGAATGCTAAACTTCTTCCGAGAACACGAATACCACTTCCGAGAACTGCTAACGAAGTAAAACTACACTCGATAATCCCAAATACTCAAATTTACTGCCAAAATCGATCTCGAAAGCTCAAATCTTCAACCGAATTCTCCGAACATCATTGTACGCTTCTCGGACGTGAAAAAAACCTCACAAAATGAACACTCTAATTCTCTATTGGCGATTTATACCACTTGTTAGGTCACATTAATCTTGAATCAATCATATCAAACATGTATGCATAGAGAGAATTGTAGAGAAGTGCAAGTATTTGAAACTCAAATGATATAAAAGGGAAGGAAAATGGAAGAGTTTGTTACAAGTGCATCACCCTCTAATGAAGATTAGAGGGGTATTTATTGGTGATGGAAGGTGGCTTCCCTTCCTTATTTTCCTAACTTGTCACATCTAGTCCCTAGACTTTGGTAATTATGTTATTTCATTCTTTTAGCATAATATACCTTATTACAAACTACTTAGACATTATCAAAAGAAACACTAATAACTTAAATAATACAAAATCACATAATCGACACTTTTAATGATCCTAACAATTCCATAAGGTAAAAATAAAATGTTAGTTTATTTTATGATAGTAAAATAATTTGTCAATGATAGCAAAATGGTTTATCATGTGATAGTAAAATGTTTTGTAAGCTGATGTAAAAATGCTTATAAGTTTATAATATTTTTGGGAGTGGCTTGCATGAATAAATAGGGAATTAAAGTAAAATTTGACAAAATTTTCATAACACATAAATTTTGATAGATAATTTAAAATCATCCACATAGTACAACGAAAATTTAAAAGAAGATACAACGGGAATTTCTAAAGGAAATAGAGTCTATGATAGTTCCAACTTAGGTTTTACTAGGTAAGATGGGAAAATCTCTCTTTAAGCTTCGATCTCATCTTCAATGTTGTTAGGGTCCTGGTTGGTTTCTCCCCTTCCCAAAGCATACACCCTTCCACGTGCTTCACTACTTCCAGCTTGGTTTCCACGGTTTCGATTCTTTAATTCTGGGAAATCACTCTTGTAGTGCCCTTGATTCCCACATTCAAAGCAAGTAAGGGTTCTTTGGTTATTAGCAGCAGTAGGACTCTTACAGTCTTGGGTCAAGTGACCAACCCTTTTGCAGTTTGCGCACTTTGCAATGCATGGTCAATTGTGGTGATAATTGCACTTGTTGCACAAAGGTAAGGTTCCAGCATACACTTTCTTCTCCCCATGCCTAGTAGTGTAAGCTCTAGCCATATTTCGCCTCTTGAAAGGCGGTTGTTGATCATGATTGTCTCCTGGGTTATTATCAAGTCTTCTTTTGTTGTCAGTCTGTCTCTTAGCATAGGTATGAACCTTCTTGTCCATCAAATCATTTACCAGCTCGATTGCTTCTTGCATCATCTTTAGCCTGGCTGACATCACATTTCCCTGAATATTGTCGGGAAGTCCACTAACATATTTCTCCACCTAGTCAGATTCTTCAGGAAGCATTCTCCCACACATCAAAGATAACTCTTGAAAATGTTGTGTGTAGCTCACAACATCCGTACCCTTCACCTTCAGATTCCACCAATCAATCTCCAGTTTCTTAATTTCACTCCTCGAATAATACTTTTCAGTCATCATTTTCATTAATGTCCTCCATGGCATCCCATAGGCAACATCATGTCCAACAGTCTTAACGTGGGAATTCCACCACGTTAGTGCACTACCAAGCAAAGTACAAGTGGCATACTTAACTTGGCATTCAACGGTGCAGTTTTTGATATGGAATACAGATTCTATCTTTTCAAACCACTGAGTCAACCCTACAACTCCTTCAGTACCTTTAAAGTTAAGGGGTTGACAATTTAAGAACTCTTTGTATGTGTACTCTCGAGCAGTGTGCGACGTCCTTCTACCGCTACTTCCTGAATCATGGCTTCCGTTGTTGTTTCCGTTTCCATTTCCACTATTTCTGTTAGCATCCTGAGCCGCGAGTGCTTCAGTCACTTGTTCGATCAGTCTTTCAATAGCGGCTGTGCTCAAACTGTTTCTCTTTGGTGGCATTTTCTTCAAATCAGAGGAGTAAATAAAATAAAATTATTCTAGTTCTAAAAGTCGTGCTCCAATGGTGAAATGTTGCGAGTGACAGATTAAAGTCGTGTTTAAATTAATCGACATGATTATAGGCAATGGTTCGCAAGATGGCATAGATGTATCAATAATATAAGGCGGGTGTTTAACTTGGAGTTAAATGATAGGGTAATTAGTGGGATCGGCGGACTGTGACAAGTTTTAATGTTATGTAAAACGGTATTACGCAAAGTCATGAAAAGTTTTAAAGACCATCGTAAAATTCATAATGTCTTGAGAAATATTATAGTATTTATATAAATAACTTTTATATAAACAAGTGTAAAATATACGCAAGATAGGGTAAGCATATATCTAAGTCATGTAAGCAAGTAGTGTAAGCAAGTAATGTAACTAAGTAATGTAAGCAAGTAGTGTGTATGCACATGAAAAAGTTTGATGTGATGCAATGTTTGTGAAAACGGTTATAGTCTAGGTAAAATATGCAACCTAGTTCTCTATAACCTTAGCTCTAGATATCAATCTATAACACCCTCCAAAATGGGTCGTAGTGAAAATGTGTCTGGGAGTGTTACTTCATTATACAATAGCACAAGATGTCAAGAGAACGACCTCTAAATGAGTCATTTGAAAGCTAACCTCGTTTATTTGATTAAAAATAATTAAGTTATAACACTTGTTATAACATTTGTCCTAAAATTTCATCAAAATGTAAGACTAAAATAATACAACAAGATTTGATTGTTTGTATGCATAAAGAAATCCGTGAATGTAATCTTGTAAAAATTTGACTCCAATGCACATCAGTTACGTCAAGCATCTTATTCACCTGAGAAATACATGCTTAAAAGTGTCAACATAAAGTTGGTGAGTTCATAGGTTTATGTAAGTATAAATGTTGGACCGCAAGATTTCAAGTGTGTAATAATGTAACACATACAAAATCACAAAATGTAAATACGACTACACTGAGCTCATGACACTGAAGCTACGACTTGTATGTGTGCAATTTAATACAAATAATTGTGCCCATGTAGATGTTCAACCCGTAACATCTAAATCCGACATGGTATACGTCTGTTAGTTCCGTCCGCCGAAACTAGTGGGTGCTACTCACCCGAACGGGGATGTCAATCCTAAATTGATCTATTTATAAATTCGTGCTTACACAACAGTTCATGATAGTGGGCATTGTGGGTTATCGCTACTTAGGCAATTCCGTAATTTGTTTAAAAGTGTACTTGCGTCTAAATATAAAACAAGGCATGTATCTCACCCCGAGATTTGTAAAGCAGTTATAAATAGTTAAAGCGGGACTATAAACTCACCTCAAGTAAAAGTATTGATTATAGCAAAATCAACCAAGAATGACGTCACAAATATCCGGAATGCAACCTAATTAATTATAGGTCGGATAAGAATAATGTACTTGAAATAAATACAACAATGTATTTTATAAAGTTATATCACCAACTAATAGTTTTAGTTTTGAGTTAATTGCATAAATGGTCCCTGTGGTCGTTCGAATTTAACGAAAATGGTCCCTCAAACTTTTTTGTAACGAAAATGGTCCCCATGGTTGTGAAACATAACGGTTTGGTCCCTGTGGTAAGAGGATTCATAACGGTTTTGGTCCCCATAACCCATAACGGATTTGGTCCCTATAGGGACCAAACCAGTTATGTTTCACAACCATGGGGACCATTTTCATTACAAAAAAGTTTAAGGGGCCATTTTCATTAAATCCGGACGACCACAGGGACCATTTATGCAATTAACTCTTTAGTTTTAGTTTATAGGTCGAAACAATGTTTAAGTTACGTTCGTCGTTTAATGTCTAAGTATATACACTTGCAAAAATATTCTATTAGTTTGGAAATTAATTATAGTTACTTATGCTCGATCCACTATTTTTATTATTTCTAAAGTGTCAAAATATATAGTTTAAATAAACTCATAAATAATATATA
>BQNB010038839.1:0-44286 GCA_026074375.1 Tanacetum coccineum | reverse complement strand
TAGGCAAGAGAGGAGAACCCCGTTCCTCTACGGTGCGAAGGTTCCCTTATCAATAAGGGAACCGTCCCCTTATCAATAAGGGAACCGTCCCCTATTTAAGGGAATCGTCCATACAACGGATAACTGATTTTTGTCTTTTAGTGGTAACATGCAAATCTTGCCATAATCTTTCAATATTAGGCTTCTAGAAGCTGAATTCAAATTTTGAATTTATTCAAATCATTTTTCATTTATTTTAAAATAGTTTGTATGATTTTTAAAGAATGTCTAGTTCTTTGTTAAAATAGGTGGTGAGTTTTCTTGTGGAAGTTGTTGAGGTTTAAGTTTTATAGGAATGAGAGTTCTAAGTTGAGGTGGTGCAACTTGTGTTAATGAAGGTGATTGAGTTTGTGAAGTACTTCTACTAGAAGTTGATTTTGAAGGTGCTTGTTGAGGTGAAAGATACTTGTCTCTAGGTGGTGGAGAAGGTGTTCTTTCATTTCGGTTTTCCTCACTTGATGTTTCAAGATTGATATAGATCGGGGATCTAATGCGGATTCTTGCAGTTTTTCTTTTGAAATGTGTTGAAGAGGTGTTGGATGAACTAGTCATGGTAGTGATCTATTAGTGTTGTGAGTGATATTATATGAAAAGAGTGATCAAACTGAGGTTGAGGATGGTGATTATAAGCTAAAATTGGTGTAGTGTTTTGCATTATGCTTCTTGGATTATATGAGGGTTATGTTTTATCTTACGGTTTAAAATCTAGCTTAGGAGAAATTATTATGAAAAAGAGTGAAAGTTTTAAAAGTTAAAAATCAGAAAATTTCAAATTTTGGCGCCTGGGTAGGTCACGGATCCACCAATAACAAATACAGATCCTTCCCTTTTGGTACCGCCGATCCGTGGACACCTTAAAGATAGGCAGATTCCATTTTGACAGCCAAACTCCAAACAACTTAGCATGCAAACATTTAAGACATGAACAACAGTAAGATAAGGTCCTAAAGTGATAATCATAACAAGTTAATAATCCTACAAATTCAAACCATAAAAGTAACGTAAGTCAAGTTTTATATCATACACAACATATGATCACGAGCACCTTTCTTTAACATCTTGGCCATTTTGTGCATTGCCCTTGCCATGCTTTTGAACATTCCCCTTGTTTCCCTTTGGCTCTCTGACATGTTTTCACGAGGTGGAAAAGCTCTTGAAAATGATAGTGGATAGAGTTTGGTGCTAGGTAAAACTTCGTCATCCGAAGGGGGTGAGTCTTGGGAAGAGGATGCGGTAGCTAATTGAGCATGTTTGGCCTTTCCTAGATTTCTTGTTTTCCTAGTTGGTCTTCTAGGTTGTTTGGGTTTTAAGGAAGACATCTCTTTAGGGTGCCATTAACTAGGAAACCAATAACATCACCCATAAAAATACATTAGACGAGTACCCGTGCATAGCACCGGTAATTTTTAGATGTAGATAATTAACGATATGCGATATTGTGGTAAATATTTCTTATAACGTTCAAAATAAGCGTTTTTCTAACAAAAATATAAATAATATATCTGCAGAAAGTACCCGTAAGAGTTGAGAAGTGAAAGTGATGGTATATTGAGAGATTACTTTTTGTTGTAAAATAACATTTGTGTGGGGAGATATGAAATGGTTTGTGTGGATTTATATCGTGGATGCGGTTACACATTTTTAATAATCATTATCGATAGTAATGATTTTTAACAGTTAAACTTTTTAATAATTATTGAAGGCCGTTACAATGATAAATTAAATGGGCTATTATAATGTTTTAATGGTTTTGATGACTGAATTTATTATTCAAATATTGTTACAATTTATTGTGTTTCATATAATAAAATTCAGTTTTCATTCCTTCATAAAATACATTCAGTTTTTACTTTTCACATTCATATTCAAGAATTGTAACAATATCCTTAATATAGAAGTATAGATAGATAAAATCACAATATTTATTTTCTCCTTTTGCCTTCTTTATTTAAACCCAAGTCACAAAGAAAAACAAAAAATAAAATAAAATTACATATGAATATATGAATCTTTGATAAAGTCAAGATCATGAAAACTCTAATAGCACAACATATAATTTCGCTGGCTTTCTTCTTTTCTTTTTGCTTTTTCACTCGTGGACCAGCTAGACCTTTTACTTTATGGCTTACAATAGTGGCGGCATTCGGTGGTAGAGGGGTTTGGTGGTGGTGGGTTTCGGTGTTGATGGGGTTACAATCATGGATGAGCTCGTTGGTGGAGGTGAATGGTGGTGTAGTGGTGGAGTTGGTGGGGGAGTGGAGTTTATAGGCTTCATGAAACCCGCTATGCAAGGCTGCAAAGAAACCAACATATATATACACAGTCTAAAAAATATAACATACTTTCATCATTAGGGTTTTGAGAAAATGAGGCATACCTTTTTAAGGATTTAATCATAGTCAATGTACCAACCTATAGAAACATGAATAAATTAGTATGAAAACATGGTAGAAGTGGTTTACGATGATACTCATAACATGATATCTAAAACTGAGAACCAAAACGAAAGCAAAAAAGTGTGAATGTGATGAAGCTGGATATTGAGAAGAATAAGTGTTTATGTTTCTGTGTGTTTTCAATACAATTGCGGTCCCTATTTATAGGGGATTTACCCAAACTATAGTCAATGGAAATTAATGAGCCTATTAATCTCTTCCATAATTAGTCTCCTAGGAATTAGTGGTTACATGGCCAAATTAAATATGGTCATTTAATGCATTCAAACATGCCACCTAAATATGTTAAAGTTGTTACAAACATTAATAGTAGAATCTTTTTAAGTTTTTCACTTTTGTGGCTTGTACATTTAGTTTCCAAACCTTGTACATTTTTCAACTTTCAACTTTTTAATATTATTAATTTTTTTTCATAATTAGCCTCCATTATTTACGTTTTTAAAACATTTAGCATTAAATGGGCAATTATATTACTTAAATGTTACGTTTTTAAAACATTAGCATTATATGTTTATAAGCCCTAAACCCTCAAATAGCAAGATTCCATGCATTAAATTTTTCAACATTTTATATTTTAGCAGTTTTTCAACTTTTAAGATAATCCTAAATTCTTTTTATAAGTAGTATAGATAAGATGAAAACAGTTGCTATGAGCAGCAAGACGCTGCTCATGAATTCTTTATGTTGTCGCTCGACAGGATCATGAGAAACAAGACAGACAAGAAACACAGATAAACGTAATTTTAATCCCATTATGTGTGCACTTTTTCGGGTTTTTTTCTGAATAAAGAGAAGCATTTGTTTTTGACACAGATAATGGAGATTGCCATTGTGTAGTCCATCGAGCGTTTTCGGGTTTATTAAGATCAGATGTTACATGCGCAACCTGCTGGTTCACTTTTACTACTTACGAGTTACAAACCTTGTGTTGACATGTCTCTTGATTTCAACACAAATATTGGTCATAGCTAGGGGTGGAAAAGAGCCGAGCCGCTAGTGAAAATCGAGATCGGATCGGTAAAAAGCTCGAACGAGCCGAGCCTAAACGAGCCCAAGTTCGAACCTAAGTTTGGGCTGATTCAATAATCGAGGTCGAGCCCGAGCTTTTTATATAAAAATCGATTTGGCTCGCGAGCCTAAACGAGCCTTAAAAATATATACATATATATACTTTGTATTATGTTTGTAACCATGTATAAACGAGCTTACAAAAATAAACGAGCTAGAGCCTAGTGTAATTAACGAGCCTTTGAGCTTTAATTACTTCAATATATTATATAAGCTAGACGAGCCCGAGCTTGAGCTCAAACTATAACGAGCTCGAGCTTTAAAAATATACACGAGCCAAGCTCGAGCTCTGGCAAGCTCGGCCTCGACTCGGCTTGTTTCCACTCCTAGCCATAGCTCACGTAACAGACCCTAAAAATCAACAGAAACCGGACAGATGTGGACTCTCACTAGTTGGCTAGACCTTTTCACAAGAACCAGAAAAGCTCGGGTCTGACAAAAAAAATATACTGCTAAAGTTGCACACAGAGACACAAATCCGTGGATAAGAAAACTCTGTTTGATGTTATGTTTACACTTGAAACGTTTGAACACTCTTTTGGTAAGAAAAGCTTTGGCCGACATTTACTGTTCTCGTTTTCTTTAGATATGACACCTTTTAAATTCTTACTATACAAGATATACCATCATCTCTTCATTTGAAAAAAAATACCAAAAAAATTACAAAACCTGTACGTATACAAGTCGAACACAAACATTTGCACCACGTAGCTTTCAAATATCAAATGATCACGAATATAAGAACCAACAAAATCTGTTGAATGTGAGAACTCAGTTTCAAGCGATGGATATGGCATTGACTTGAATTCATCTACAAGACCATAGCTTTAGAGTTTAAATTCATGTACTAAGAAGCTGCTTTATACTTATGTACTCCTTACTAAACTGCGGGCATCGAAACCGTTACCCGTTAATTTGTATATCTGCTTTTGTGGGCATCATGACAGCAATTCTGCAAGCACACATAAACAAAAGAATCAGCAAAAGCAACATCATCAGTACATGTGGCAATTTCGACCGATAGACTTATGAAGGAGTCGATTTGGGTTGTGTGTTAACTCAAACGTGTCAAATGGAAGAAGAAAATAAGGTAGAAGGGAAACCAGTCAGTTCGACTGTAAGTTGCCAAAACATTTTAGTGAATACAACTTACTGAAATGTAGTAGTCAAAGATTTAGATTAATACTGAGAGTTAAATTGTTTGCGTAATCATAGTAACATTACTTGAAAATGACTGATCCAAGACGACCGGTTTAGAGGACAAACAAAGTTTCCCGGGTCAACCCATCCAACCCTCACCTAGTAGTTTAACCAGTACTTGAAAATGACTGATCCAAGACGACCGGTTTAGAGCACAACCTGCCCATCTTGCCACCTCTAATCATGATTAAAGTTTAGAAACTACCTTTGTCTAACATGTTGGACAGCACCAAGAATTTCCATCAATTGTTGCACTTTCATATTTTTTTGGCTCTCATCGCGTTCCAGAATCAAGGTCGAGAACTTCACAGCCGTGGAGACCTCATCTTCAATTTCGTTGAGTTTTTTATCAACGTGGTCTAAAAAGTCTTCATAAGATGTTAAGCCAGTCAAGCTGCTGGCCAAATCATTATTACCATGAGTTAAAAGTTCTATGGGAACTTGCAAAGATCCTTCAAGATTGTCTGCTTCGTGTTCTATAGGAATATTTTCTGGTCTATCTTGCAGCTGTTGATCAGCACTAGTATCTGGCGAGTCATTTTGGGGGTCTTCAGAAGATGGTGACACAACCCGAACAGGTGAATCAACCTTTTCTTTTTCGATATCGAGATCTAGAGCAACAGTCCCCACAAGTTGCCTTTCTCGTAGAGATATTGCCTAAAATCAAGTGAATAAATGTCGATAAGTAAGAGGACAGTTTATCTACGTTATCTGCATTAACGAATAAATGGATCGATTTGGGTCATGCACGGGTCAAATGGTTCAGTTAAACCAAAAGAAGATGGGTAGAAGGGTTTGAAAGTTATTTGTAGTGTATTTGAATGACTAAAAACCTCCTAAAATGCTTTATCTAAAAAAAGATATATTATTCTTGTAACAACATATGTTTATTAATCACATTTTACCGATTCATAACTTTTGTTAAGATCAGACACATAAAAATGTTTGCAAACCGACCTTTAACGATGACCAATAAGTGGATGCTTCTGCTTATTAATTTCATATGAATGGTGACATGGAAGTTTTAACAGATATACAAACCTCGATCAGCTTTGTTGATAGTTCATCAAGCAACTCAATTCGACTCTTTGTCTTTTCTAGAGTTTGCATAGTTTTCTTCTTTTGATAGAGAAGATCTCTAGCATCATTTTCTTTACCAGATTGAACGCAAATGGCTGCCTGTCGTTGAAGCTTTTCTGCTGCTTCAGATAACCGCAACAACCGCTGTCTTGCTTTATTAGCTGAGACAACCATACTCACCACGCTTATTTTCACAAAAAGGTGTATTGTATCACTTGTATTAGCGATTTAGCGTTTTATGTTGTGTCATATTCGCACATAAGGATGAATTCATTTAGGGGGTGTTTGGCATTGCGTTTTAAGAGTGATTATGTGATATTAAATGACGAGCCAGATAATCAAAAATAAAACATCATGCTAAATGAAATTGTGTGTTTAATGGCTTCCTCAAATTCTGACAACTTAAGGATTTATATGTAAAATAAACGGGTTAATGGATGAGGTCTTCCCTGTTTAGGTTACCCGGAGAGGGCGAGCTCTTACTAAACTACTTTTTTACAAACTCAAAAAAACCATAATCCTAAAATCACTTACAAAACGCAATGCCGAACACCCATAACTATATTTTCATAATCGCTAACTTAAACTACTTCAGCTTTTTAAAAGAAATGCTTATTGTTCCTAAACGCTCTCCTAAAATCATTTCCAAATATTTGAATGCTTAATATTTATGGGCTTATGAGCTAATTTGTTTTCGGCTTATGCTTCATAAGCCCCAATTTTTTGTGGTTATTTTGGGACTTAAGGGCTTATATATGTTTGTTTGGGCTTATATAGTCCGCTTATGGCTTATTTGGTTTTGGGCTTATGTTTCGTAAGCTCACTTTTTGTGGCTTATTTTGAAACTTTTTGACTTATGTAAGTTTATTATGTCATAATGAACTTTTAAAGTTTAAAAATAAGCCACAAAAAATGAGCTTATGAAACATAAGCCAAAAACCAGATAAGTCAAAAGCCGGCTATATAAGCCGAAGCAAGTGAGCCCTCGACAAATAAACAGTGTGAATTAGTAATGTGATGATTATTACCTTTAGCTCTAGCGTTATCAGCTTCAAAGTGAAGGTGATCAAGTTGGTCTCTTAATTGATCTGTGTTGTTGTTGTTTTGTGTTCTAGAAGAAGCTAAGCATGTTATCCTCTCCGGCCGGTGATGAACCACCGTGCCACCGCCAGTTAACATCATCATCGTGGTCGTCATTCCTCCGGTGAACAACATTATCTAACGCTCATGTATGTCTTTTGATACTTTGTTCCTATTCTTTTTCATTTTTCGATTATTTAAAGGGTTTGTTTCTTTTGGATATACCTTGGTTTGGCTTAGAATTTACAGTATATTTTTCAATTTCAAAATAATTGTCTTTTAAAAAAAACACGCTTATATGATTTTTTTTTACCTTTTCATAAGATGACAGTTTTACTCTTAACAAATAATTAAGTGTAAATTACAAAAATGGTCCTTGTGGTTTGGTCAAATTGCAGATTTGGTCCGTCGAATTTCGAAATTCGACGGACCAAATCTGCAATTTGACCAAACCACAAGGACCATTTTTGCAATTTACTCATTAATTAATTTACTTTAAAGTTTGTATTGCGTATTAATTTGAGATAATACGTAACTCAATCAAACTTGTCTATCTGTATTAAGCGGTAGACAATTAAAATGATATATCCTAACTATTAGTTTCAGACGTAGCGAATATAAGTTTACAAAAGCCGAAAGGTTTCAAAATAAGCTTATTAAGGAGGGTGTTTCTTTCGGCTTATATGTGAGTTTATGAGCTTATTTGATCTTGGCGTATATAACAGAAGCCTCAATAATCTCTCTTATATTGAGACTTATGTGCTTATATAAGCACACAAGTCTCAAAATAAGCCGGAAAGTTAAAGCTTATGTTATATAAACCGAAATCAGGTAAGCTCATAAACTCACATTTAAGCCAAAACAAACACACCCTAAACATAAGCCCAAAACCAAATAAGTCATAAGCCTAAAAATTATAGGGGTGTTTGTTTTAGCTTTTTTTAGGTATGGTCTCGTCTTATTAGGGATTATAAACCTTTTTTTTTCTTTCTTTATATATTTATCTGTTTATATAATCTTATAATGTTATGATAAGTTTATGTAAGTTCATAAGAAGTATAAATGAGATAAGCTTGTAATTAAAAATTACAAACACTCCGTAGCACTTAGCTACGTATTTGTTTAGATAAAAAAAACAAGATGGCCACTTAAATATCGAAGATTCAAACCCATTTGAATAACATTTTGAGATGATCATGAAAAAATGTTATAATAGTTACCAAATTATTGGTTGGTTGTATACTTCATAGTTAAAGCTCAACTATTATCGAGTAACACGAATAAGGATTTCTCTATTGAAATTCATGGTCATTTTATGTCAACTTTATTTTTTTACAAATTAAGTGCTACGGTGTTAAGAGTCTTAGGGGGTGTTTGGTTTATATTATGGAATTATTATAGGTATAGGTATTGGAATGGGTTTACAAACCCATCATCAATAAGAGGTATAAAAAACTCGTACTTTTATGAGTTTCATAACCCCTTCTGATATCAAAAACCCATAAACTCAAACAACTTTATTAAGGAACTGAACGTCATTTCACAATTCCTATTCAACCAAACACACTTAGTGTTACTAAACGTTTAGGCTAAGGGTAATACACGGCTCAGTTAAATAATGTTAAAATAGGGCTTTTGATAAACTAAAACGAGATATACTGAGCAGGGAAATCAATTATTTTAAACATTGTTTTACACATTCTATTTTTGGCAAGGCGTGAGTCAATTGACGTCGCTACTTATAAGCTTATTGCATAATCAAAACACAATAAGTTGTTTTCGAGTATCAAAAGGTCATATCAGTCGAGTCGTTTGTGGCAATGCTCATCTAAAAGAACTTATGTTGTGATCATAAAACAGGCTAATAACCTTATGATGTTTTAAACCCACATGAAGAGCTTGTGCTCCTAGAAGAGTTGAGACCTCCCCTTGGACATGAAACATAGCATAAGCGAATGGATGTCGAAAAACTGAATATGAACCCCATCATGGCTTTGTAGCTGATTATTATTAAACTCGATCATTCAAAGTCTTGATATCAACTCCAAACAACATACCTAGCTAACGACATACCAGGCTAACATAACACGCCACTAAATACTGAGCAGCAAGTTGAATGAAATCATTTAAAAATGATTAAAAAAAAGATCCAGTTTTATCCTCAAAGTTCAACATTCCATAATTAAAGAAGTCCACAATCATCATTCAATAAACCTTAATAACTTACGTCCATATAGGCATACTATCAACTGATTTAAAAGGGCTCCTTCATCTTTGTGACGGTTCTATGTTAATGAATCACAATCACAAAAAAAAGAACCCTGACCATTACACCAAACCTTATTTGAGTTTAAAAACGTGATATCAGCAAAGGAATAGAAGCAGGGGTGTCCTCACCCATGACTGGCTGAAAAAGATCAACCTCGCCATAACGTTCAAGGACCCGCATTCTGCAGTCCTCTGCAGCCATCTGACCAGTGTGGTAGGCCCCATGTACTGACCCCGGATAGTCGGCACTTGTTGCTTCCCCTGCAAAGAATAAGTTATCAACAGGATTCCTTAGCTTATCATACAGATCATGGGGTTTTCCTACTGCATCATAGCTATATGATCCTAGTGTATTTACGTCGCTTCCCCAATGTGAAACCAGATGCTGAATCTGCATAAAAAAACAAAGTTGACATTAAGTGTTGGTGTTGAATGCGTCACTTTGGGGTATATTTATCTCTAATGGGCCATATACTCGATATTTAATGAAGTTAACTTAAACAGAAAGAAGTATTAAATCTGTCAACCCGGCGTCCGGCGTGACCCGGCCCATATTTTGAGAAGCCAATTATTTATAAATTTAGTTTGAAACTTCAACAAAACATCATTTACATCAGTCCAACACATTAACTAGCTGTATGAAAGGATTAATCGTTCTGAGCTGAACCGGGTAACTAGCCTGCCCATATTATGTGGGTCGATTTGTATGTTTATCTGTTACGGCGTAAAACCAAAATGGTTTTCTAGCCGAAAACGATTCAAAGTGTTAGATGTGAATAAAAGCTTAAACATTTATAGACGCAAAAGTGCTTTGAGTCAACCTGACCTTGCCCATTCTGGCGCGTTACCCAACCCACACGACCCACCCAATTTTTCACCCATACCTTAAAGGTTATATAAACTCAACTTTCATCCATAATGCAACTTACCGGGGCAGAAGCATCAGGAAGAATCTTTTTGAGATGAATAAAAGCAAAATTAGCAGCTGCCTCATCTGAAAGTTTCTCGATGTCTTTTGCCAGCTGTCCTGCAGGCATATAAACTAGGACAGGGTGGCCCGTCGCTTTGTGAAGATTAAGAAAGTAGCTACATCCATAAGAAGTTTCTGATACTACCCCTAGAAACTCAACATTTGGCCAAAAAACTCGGTCAAAATGCAATATTATTTTGTTCTCTATTCCAACCCCAAGGTCATCTATGGCTTGCTCTTTCCATTGGGGTAATCTTGGTTCAAACTTTATACTTTTTGACTTTAAAACACCAAGCGGCACTGCAATAACTGCTGCGTCAGCAAAGAACGCGGTTCCATTCTCAACAGTTACCTTTACACCATTCTTACGTCTATTTATACTTGTCACCCTGTAGAAATCAAGAAATAAAGACAAAAAAGAGGATATAAGTTGAAGGAGGCAAAACAATACTTCAACAAATTTTGTTAATATGTTGCTTTCAATCAGTATAATGTGATACTGAATAATCAGAGTAACATAACCGGCTGTAAGTCGGGTGTAGAAAATAATGTCTGGGTGAGCATCATGAAGTTACCAAACAGATGTTCGAAGTATTTGGAAAATTCTGGGTTATTTATAAGATTGACCGATAAATTTACCAAACGGGACATTATTGTAATAAAAAGTTGGGACATAAAATAGTAGTCTATCAAGTATAAAGAACGCATAGATAATTAATTTGATTTTACCCAAAAATAATCAGATTGTTGCATATGGTAAAAATATAACCCATTTAAACTTGGATCAGATGTTACCTGTGACCCAATCGGATATCAAGACCTTTAGCAAGTGTATTTATAACTGGAAGATAACCCCGAACCATAAGTCCATGGCCACCAGGAAGCAATTCTTCCTGCACATCATAAATCAGGTATGAGATGGTGGAATCTTAAAATGATAAACTTATGTCTAGAAAGAACTAAGGAGATGATTAAAAAATAAAATAAAAATATATGCCTTGTCCCAGCATTTAAGCGATATTGTTTCAGCATCAGCAGCAAACCAGCCCTCCATTCTACACAAGTACCACTGCAATACCTTGTGAGAAAGGCCCTCCAACCTATAAAAAAAATACAATTTAGATCTAATAATATGAGCGGTCGAGCGGGTCGGATAGCAGAATAAGGTTGAAACAAGTATTTCCTTAATTCATGTCAAAAAGGGCCTCCGGGTTGGATTGTACCCCAAAATTATCGTTTTGTACACTAATAATTTAATTTTATTAAGAATGACATATATAAGAGGTTGTCTGCATACAAAAACAGACATCAGGTGACTTGGCTCATTCCTATAACATTATAATGGTGAAGATTACCCGAGAGATAGTTATACCTTAGGCTTGGGTTTCTGTCAAACACAATTGATATTGCACGCTGTATAGACATGTCTTCAGGGAACTCATCCCTCACTTTATTAGTCTGCAATTCATAAAACAGCAAACCGAAACCCATAATGAATGAAGGCAACTGTTATATGCTACTTTGAGCCAAATAATTGACGAGTGAGAAAGAAAGAAGACGCACCTCTTCCAATATGACCTCGAATGTTTTTCCCACCTCTGCGACTAACTTCTGACAAACTTTATTCCCATCCATCTCATACAACGCATAGCTGAAGAACATTAAAGGAAAATGCATCAATAACGTGAAACTTCACAAACTTCACGATTCCTTGGTTTAGCTGCTTAATCAACTTTCCTTAAATTTCTCTTCTAGAAAACATAGTATATAAGTAAATCATCGAAAAAAATTCACAAATTTTCTTATTCGAGGTAAGGGAACTCTAAATCTTTACTATTTTCAATAACCAACATTCAACTGTTTTCCAGTTTAATGTAACCAACTTCTCAGTTATTGTAGTTTTGGTCAATCGGTGCCATAATAGTAACTTCCCAACTGCGTATAATTTACTAGTTCCACGCATCACATTTACCAGTTACCGAAATACAATAAAAGGTCTGTTCAGGAAAGTTAGTTACATTCTTGAGCAATCAGCCTTTGAAAGTACATCAAGAACTTATTGTCGTATTAAAGTATATGTACATTGATGTCTACAGGAGAACCAGCAAAGATGAAAAATATGCTAAAAGGCTAAGAACTAACAAGACACTTTTGGCATTGCTTATAGAAATCAAAAATACAAAGCGGCAACAATACACCCACCTCCTACTATTATACAATCTAACATTAGATAGACCTAAAGAGCATACATTACATATGAATATATAAAATCCACTACCTCTCCAAATCATGGTCATATAACACTGAGTTATCACCACTAGTTCGGTATAAAGGTAATCCAAGTCTTCCAATGACTGGTGCCAAGGGATTTTCATTACAAACCCCATGCAACCTGCAAGATTAACGTAACATGCAATTAGTGAAAAAAACAAAGATGGTTTTATTTATGATATGACAGTCAAGATCATCAAGTCTCTTCTCAGTTCTCACCATGATGCACCTAAGTCCACAGGAAAACCAAATGAGTAATCTGTACAAACCCGACCACCAACTCTGTTACGAGATTCAAGTACCGTGACCTGAAAGAAAAATGTTACTAAGTCATTAATAATAATGTCCAAAATATCATCAGAATTTCTGAAGCAGATAATATTTCTTCTTAATACCTGAAATGAAGCATCATGAAGCGCACGAGCAGCAGATATACCAGCAAAGCCACTACCAATCACAATAACAGATGGTGAGGCTGAACGCGTTGGTTCAACATTTGAATAGCAAATCACTATATTTTAAAGAGATAGAAGCAAGCAGAGAAATGCTATAGAATTCACAGGTAACTATCCGGGCAAAGTCCAGCTTGCAATGTTTTGGACTGCGATTGGCTTACAAAAAATTTTAAACCACAAGTCACCTGAGGGAACTGTGGTCTGCGTGTGCAGTGTATCGCAAATAATGGATACCCATATGTATAATAAATTGACAATCTTCTGTCATGACCAGTTAAGTCAGACATGAGAATTAGGCTTCATTACAACTATTCAGGATAGATACCGAAAAGAACCTGATTCTCCGTAACAGGTTTACAGCTTAGTATCTTATATAAACTTACATGGTTGAAAAGATATATTAATAAACAAAACTAGATAATACCTAAGTAATACAGATGCCTAAAACATCAACCTAAAAATATACCTAACAACTAGATTAAGATACGTGTCATACATTGAATATATTAGCCATTTTAGGCTGATAATTTAGGCATATGTAACTCAAATACATGCATGTGCAGATAGATGTAATGATGTATGCAAAAAGAAAAGTTACAATTAGTTTTCTTCTTCAACATTTGCTACTCCAATAACATGGACGTTCTGTTATGGACCACATCAGAACAATAATATACATATTTAGAGCTGTCCCCACCAGTTGGCAATCAATAAATGCATGGTGGCAGTGATCTCGTCCATCCCACAATAAATGAATTTAACAAAATTTCAATTCATAACACGTATCGTCTCATCAGAAAGACACGTAGAGCACAAATGGACGACCTACAAAAACTACTTGTCATCTTATGAGGGATACCACAAATTCTACTTCCCAACCTACACGTATAACGTATTCACAGCACCGACACACATCACTAATTCACAGTGGTGGAACTAGGGAGGGCCCGCCGTGTCATGGGACCCGATGAAATTTTGTTTCGTAGCGTTAATTTTCATATGAAACCTCAAATTTTCCCAAATGCACCCGGTCAAAAAGATCTGTGTTTGTAGTACTTCCTTAGTTAGTTCATTTACAAGTAAAAAAATAAACTCTCAATTGTTTTTATAAAAATCATACCTTTTTGTTCATTCCAATTTAGAAAAAAGTGTGCACCCGGTCACTTATAACCGTGCTACCGCCACTGCTAATTTGTCTTATAATATCTGATCTAATCTATTATCTAAATGTAACTCACCTTCACCTTTTCGTCATCGTACATAAGAAAAAAAAATTGTTTTTTTACCATAGTATATAACATACAATTTTTTACCATTGTATGTAAGTAACCTTCTACGGTAGGTAATCACATATGGCGATTAATCAAAAACCTCACCTACATTAAAAGTTTACTTATATACAACGGTGAAAAATCAAAAGTATGTTACATACTAGGGTGAAAGTGAAAAAAACATTTTTTTTCTTAGGTACAATGAAAAAAGGCTAAAGTAAGTTGCATTATTGTAGAATACTCCACTAACAAAGAATAAAGTAGATTCTATGTTCTAAAGATCCAACAAACTAATAATTAGCAACTAATATAAACAAAACAATTTACTAACAAACAGTAAATATAACAATAATAAAAATGAAAAAAAAGTTACCTGGTTTTAATTGTCGATTAGTCTTGCCTTCTTGTGAACTCATGATGAATAATAATAAAATTAAATATTTAACCGACAATTACTACTTCTATAATCTAAAGGTTTATCAAATTGGAAATTAGAAGTATTGGGTAATAACTGATTACGGTGTATGGATAAAGAAAGAAGAAAAGTGATCAAGTGATTTGAATTATAATAACCTAACCAGCTCATGCGTATAAAAAACTATTAGATAGATCTAAAACCCGAATCAAAATGTAACGGAATTTTATTATGACGGTTGATTTTCCGATCAGATTTTGATTCGCCGGAGAAAGAGATTGAGAGAGAATTTGTTGCGATTGTGATTGTGGGGTTTTGGTCTCTATATATATATATATGGAGAGAGATATCAAGTAGTTCACGTTACTTTGTTGTTGTTGCTGTTGTCTCTCCTAGTTTTTGTTAGGTTTGGTTTTTATATAACATTTTAATTTTGGTTTTGTTTAAAATAATAATAATATTTGTTTTATTATTGTGTATGATTAAAGTAGGGGTTTTATTGTATCGGTGTGATGTGAAATCAAATATGTGGCTCTGGAGTTATGGGTGTCATAGATATTTTGAAGATGACTTGTAAGTTATAATAATAGTTTTAGATCATCCTATATGCACAAGGCTATGGTATGAGAATTGATTTGCACACTTATTTTTTGATTGAGACACTTCACTGTGTGCAGTATATAGTTGTACATTATTTACAATGTGTTTTATATACTTGTACAGTGAGTGTCTCAATCAAAATAAAAAGTGTGCAAATCATATCCCTTTTGGTATAGATGATTCAAATCTAAATCATAATCTTAAATTTTTATTTTTACATGTTCGATAAGTGTTGTGTTACAGTTCGCGATAAGGGGTCGGGACAAACCCCGGTGCTCTTTAATGACCCTTAATGCACTGCAGGCGTGGTTAATTCTATTGTTATATTCCTTAAAAAAAAACGACGATGATCAAAATAGTGCGGGGAGAGAGTATTTAAAAAACAACACAATTTTTATTCTAAAACAAAACACCGTCTCGGAACGTGTAGGATGACCGGGCGACTTAAATGACCCGGTAAGAGTGCATTAATGCACACTAAATGCAAAAGGCCCATTTAATGCATGGGAGAGGGACATTGAGAGAAAACAAAATGCAAAATTTTCTTTTAGCAAGTTTTTGGAAAAAAAAACGGGGAAGACAAAAAAGTGAGCGACGCAGCCGTTGCGGGCCGATCATTATGCGGATATGAGCGCGGGTTTGAGGAAACTTAAAAGTTTTATTCATAACAAACAGGAACGCATGACACCAACAGTGCGAGAGGGTATTCCCGAGAAAAAAAAAAAGGAAAATTTATTTTAAACATATTTGCAAAAAAAAAACGAACGGGAGCTTAGCGGGGGCGAAAGGAAAGCGGACCCTTAAGTTTTATTATTAAAAAATCGACCGACGGCATCCAAACATTCAGCGATGAGGGTATTTGCGGAAAAACCTAAGTTATTATATTTAAACTTTTTGAGACACCAAAATCTTTGCGAAAAAAAGTGGCAAAAACAACAAATGTTAGAAAAAAAAGGAAAAACACAAAAAAGGGCACACAATTCCATCATTGCGGGACAAACCAATTTCATGCACACCAGGTATATTGTGGGTGGGTCCCCGGTAAATGAATTGATTGTTCGAATTTTACATTTTGGTTATTGTAATTAAAATAATAATCTATTTGTTTTAACAATGTGTCTGATTAAAGTAGGGGGTGTATATTGTATCCGGTTAGATGTGAAATCAAACTATGTGGCTACTGGAGTACTGGGTGTCATAAGCTATTTTGAAGGATGCCTTTAAGTTATAATAATCGTATTAGATCATTCCTATAAGACAAGGCTATGGTATGAGATTGATTTGCCACTTCTTTTTTGGATAGCACGACACTTCACTGAGAGCAGTCGTAATTAGATGTACATTATTTACCAAATGTGTTATGATATACTTGTACTGTGAGTGTCTCAATCACCAATAAAAAATGTGAAATATATCCTTTTGTCTTGATGATTCACCATCTCATTCAAATCTAAATCATAATCTTAAATTTTTATTTTTACATGTTCGATAAGTGTTGTGTTGTAATATCATTATTGTAATGTCTTTGGCAGAATAAAATGTATAGATAACGAAAACATGAATATAACTAAAGAAAATCTAATATTGATAAAAAGTTAAATAATATGGATAATATAGATAAAAGTATCAAACAAACATTCAAAAACTATCCAATACAATGTGTAAATGAGCTAATTTTTAAAAGATTTGTTGGTCGTCGAGTTTAACTTTTCAAAGAGTTGTTGATGGCTTTGTCAAGAGTTGTTGATGGCTTTACAAAGTATTGATGGCTTTGAAGAGAGTTGTTGATGGGTGTCAGAGACTTGTTAATGTTGGTCACCGAGTTGTTGATGGCTTTACATGTAGTTGTTGATAGTTTTCAGATAGTTGTTGATGTTAGCTATTGAGTAACTGATAACTTTCCATGTGGGTTTTACTAGAGTTGTTGATGCCTTTATAATGGTTTTTAAAGTTGTGGATGACTTTTCATAGAGTTCTTGATAGTTTTCAGATAGTTGTTGGTGATGTTATGATAGTTCTCAGTACTCAAATATTCCACAAGATAAACACATATAACCTAAAAGATTGCCCCAAGTCTCTAACTCAAATCACAATGACACATAACAGGAAGTTCAACAAATACTAATCATATCATCTTTATTAATCCATTAATAAAAATTCATCATTAAAACGATGAAAAACTAATTCTTCCCAACAGCATCATTGTTCATGTTTATGTATGGTATGCGAACATGATTAAGAATGGATTTGGGATGGTTATGTTGTTTGGTTTCTCGTGTTGAACGGTAAGGACCTGATGGTATGATTGAGATAATGAAGCTCGGATAACACTTAAACAAACTATTTTTGTATTACGTGGGAGTTAATGTGTGTAACGGTTGTGCCAATCGTATAAACTCAATTGAGGAAGTTGTGGGTGTCTTCTATATATAGTGAGGCATTATGGTTTATAGATAAACCCTTTGAGGGGTGATCAATGGTTGTGGGGAGGCTACGCGTTGATTATCCAGCGAGCAAACAAGGAGGACATGTATGTCCATTCTCTTTGGCTCGTACAACTTAGTGCTAGTTGTGTGCCTCGCTGTCAGGTACCGGATGGTACATCCTTAACCATAAGTGACAGTTGGGGGAAAGTGGTCTCTTACATGAGTACTCATGCATAGAGGTGAGGTTTCCAGGCCAAGTGTGGCCTGGTTATGTGAATGGATTATCATCAGGTAATGCTGATGGGTCTTTGTATTGGGCTTGATATGAGCGTGTAATTAGTGGGTTTGGGCCATCAATATTAATACCCTATCAAGTCTCCCCCCTAGTCAATTATTAGATCATGTATAAGTGATATGATGTTGGACTATGTAAGTGAGTCCCCCGGTCTGTGCCTAGCAACCAGGGGTCATTCTCTTAGGCTTATCTTCCAGACTTACGTCATACCTGACTTGTAATGATAACTAGTGGATGTTGAATCTCTTGGTTAGAGTGTTTGAAATGTATTAGGAAAGGTGGAAGTTAATGCTTTGCGTGGAAAAGACTAAAAAATCCCTTATTTGGAATGATTTGATGTTAGACTGTTGCCTTTATGCATGCGGCGTCATCTAGACATTTATTGGGCAGAGTGGTTTGACTTGTTCCTTCGACTATGCTTGACGTTTGTGTTGACACCAGTTGTACTCGCGTATTTCTAGGGTGAGGTACACGCATCATTAATAAATGAGTTGGATCTAATGTGCCCTTGCAAGGTGTAGCCCATAGACTTGTCCTTTTTGCCTATAAACAGGGCTTGTAAAGAAGGCAATTACATGCTAAGTTTTTCAGTTTCCCTAAAGATTTAAATACTCTATTTTCCTTTTCCCTTTGCTCATATCTCCCAAACCCTAAAAAATCTTAGTTTTTTAAGAAATTTCTTTGTAAGTGTTGAGTAGGAGGGTGTTTTACAAAAGTGAGTTTTGTTAGTCTTGCATGGAAAGCAGAAACTTTTACACTTTGGTTTTGTTTTGTTGGTGTAAGCAGAACTGCTTGCCGTTGCTATTGTTGGTATTGTGTGCATGACGAAACGTACAAACTTATATTGGTCACTATTTATGAGACCTAAGGGTCACACGCATATAACACGAGAATCTGGAATAAATATTTATGTGTTGTACATATATATTTGAGTTGGTAATATGAGATGGTAAGTGGGTCACTTACATAATAGTCTTAATTAGCAAATAGCAACTGGGCTTAAATAGACTTATGGGTAAATGAACATTTAATAAAGTTGGACTGAACAAATATGCCCGGCGAGCCCATAGTAGGCTCACGCGTCGACCGGCCCCTTAGAGGGTGTCTGGATTAGGTTGGTTTATTTATGGGGATATATTTATTTAGTTTGACTGAATATATATCTTTTTAAATAAAGTAATTAGATTACTTAAATATAGAGTTTATCTTATTATTTAAATTTGATAATTATCTTATTTAATTATGAACATTATCTATTTCTTATTGAATAAGTATTAAGAGTATTATAAATAGATAGACATTGAATTAGATTAAATATAAGTTAAGTCGGTTTTTGAAAGCATAGTTTTCTCTCCTTCTCCTTTGTCCTCTTGCTTCGGCCGAACAACAACACCAACAAGAATTCATTGTGAATTCTTATTCTATTTATTTTGGTTGATCTCTTTAGTCAGGTTTGACTATTACACTAAAAGCCTAGCACCTATAGGATTCCTTTGGGTGCTAACGTGGATACCAAGTGGATTGATCTTACTTTAGACCCGAGTTTGTTATACATTGGTGTTTCTATTTTGTTGGTGTGGTGAGAAGCAAGGAGGAAAGGTCAGGTCATCTGTAACTGCGTTACTGTTGCATAAGGTGTGTATTCACGTGTTTATTGTATTACATGACTAATTAGGCTAAATGTATAAATTGGTTCAAAGGGCGGAAAACAGATCTGTAATAAAAGTGATTTTGTAAAAGTCTTCCGTTGTATGTTTATCTGATAAAATAATGTGTGTCTTTAATTGTTAAGGTCATAAATTCTTCAAAAGTCACTCCATGTTACACATGTGGTTTTCCTACAGTGTTATCAGAGCCAGGTTATACATTCATTTAATTATCATGTAAATATCATATCTATGTTTTAAGTGTTTATGGAAACCTTAGATGAAACCAAAGATTTTATGGTTGAATTGTTTGATATGCTAGATCTTTGTTGTTTGCTTAAAAGGTTTTGAATTTGACCAAAACATGTAGTCTATTAATTTTGTTATTATCTTGCATGCATGAGAGATATGATTTTCTTGTTTTAATTTAATTGTTAAATTGTTGTTATTTGAATATGGGCTTGTTTTGATGCTAGATGATGATAGTTTTAATGAAATTAGATGATCATTTATTAGTTGTTTTAATTAAGGTTGTTAATTAATGATATGATGATTGTATGCATGTTATTGTAACTAATCATACTTATGGTTTTGATATGAGATATTAAGTGATACCTGAACTGTTGTTATTGATTTACTGTCTAAATGCAAACTGCTATTTTTAATTAATTGCTATAATTATGAATTGAGTAATTAAGTTGAAATTAGCATTTAATGTGATTAAAAGTTTTGGAAACCCTAATTAGGGCTTATTAGTTAATTTTGGTATATTTTATGGTCAAGAGTAATTTATAAAATTACAAGTGTTTATGAAATCCTGGTTTAATTAATATCTATTTAAAAGTATTGGTTGAATAATAATTGTTTAAGTTAATCTCGTTTTTAATCTACTAACGAGGCATTCTGACCCGCGCGATGCACCAGTCTTGTTTTTCAATAGAAAATTAAACTTTCGTTTATGTTTAAAACTCATTTGTTTATTATATATAGATACCAGGACCGTCTTTAGGGGAGTGCAAGAGGTGCCATGGCACAGTGCCACCGCTAGACGAGGGCCACCAAATTTCACGCTGTTCTAGTATATACATATAAGCAATATGAGGCTCGAGTTTAATTAGTTTAGGCCAATGTTGCAAAAATCGCGAGTCGCTAGCCGGACGGTCGACCACCCTGTAGCCTGTAATCGGTCTAGACGCGATTAATCGGTGATTAATCGGTTTTGCAAATTATATATATAAATTTCAAAGTTACTTATATGAGATGGATACAACACTTTAAATATACTAAAATTAAATGAGTTCAAAGTTACATTGTTCAAAACATAGATCTGGATAATAAAAGTTAACAGTTAACAATTCAAAGTCACATTGTAAAAAAATGTTTGACTTTCGTTGACCGATTAGGCCGATTTGACCGATTTTTAACCGATTTGACCGATTTCTTACCAGGCCGATTTTTCACCCGATTTGCCTTATTTTCCAAGGTGTATGGCCGAGTAGCTTGGAATCAACGATTACAAGGCCGCCTAGGCCGATTTTTGCAACATTGGTTTAGGCACTATTGATACATGTGTATTTTGTATGTGCGTTTAAGGGTCATTTTTGGTGATTGCACACGGCCACCGAAATCCATGAGACGGCCCTGATAGATACATATCTATCCAAGTTAATATTATTTAGATTAAGTTTACCTAATGATTTTTTGTGTATAGACCTGTGCGATGCACGGATCTTGTTTTTCAAGAGAAAATATAATCGTACATCTTACTATTTGGTATCAAATCCAATGATTTTGATTTAAGTTGATTTTTACTCACGTAGCTCCAAGTTGATTTGACATTCTTCTTTGTTTGATTTCCCGCCAGTATGATACAATTTCGTATACAATTATGCATTATTATAACAAAAAATAACTTTCTAACTATCATATAAGAATGTACCCGTGTAACTTCTACACATATAGTTGACGCGATGCTTGTCAAATTGGTTAAAAACATTTTACAAATAGGATTAATCTTAATTGCCTTACATATACGTTACACGTTGTCCTAATTGATATAAACATTAGTCGGGTTAGTAACAATTAGTGACGGTTTCGACTTAAATCATGCTATTATTGGACCATGTCATATGCACTTCAGTCAAAGTTGGCCACAACATCAAATTAACCTTATAATTAATATTGCTAATTGATAGATATCATAACATATGTTACACTATATATTTGAGAGAGAGAGAGAGACATATGGAGAGAGAGGGTGACGAGTAGAGAGGGAGAGGGAGAGAAAAAGAAATATTAGATTAAGAAAAAGAGGAATCACCACCCTAATTCCTTCCCTTAGTTCTCCTTATATAGGAAGGAAGGAGGGACTAAGAAGCAATTAGGGTATTGTACTTACTACACATTCGTCCTTCCCTGTTTGCACTAATTAATCCCTAGAATATTAAAGATAGATAAATGGCATTGTAACAAATACTTTCTGTGTTTCTAACAATCTCCCCCCTAAGGGTGGTTACATATGCCTTACAAAAGAACGGGGATCAATAGTCTTGGGACGTCCACCAACATATTCTTCAAGTTTTCTCAGTTGCTCTCGGTGCTTTATGACTTGATCAATCTTGTCCAGCATCTCTTCAGATCTCTTGACGTCCTTGTCATTCCAGTCTCGACCTCTCAACCTTGCATTACCACGAACCTGCTCATTCTTGTTGATCATATCAATCAGATTTTCTTAAACCTTCATCAGAGTACCGTCACAGAATTTTTAAACTTCATTAAGCATCATCAGAGATTGGCGGTTGTGCTTATTGAGGTACATAACTCCTTTCTCTGTTCCAGTCGTTGTGTACAGTGTCTTTTCATCGATTCCTTCAAAGTAAAACTTGGGTTTAGTAAGGTTGAGGGTTCTTTGGTAGCTCTATACTCCCAACTGCAAGTCTTAAACTCTGTTCTTAATTACTGTTCTTTGGATAAAGAGTAGAAGTACATTATTGAAGTCCTTCTCATCTTTTGAAGGGAGATGATGCATCTTGTCTTGGACTTTGAGTAGATACATGTCTGCTATGTCATTAAGGTTGAGTCTAGGTAGATCTGCATAACTGAAAGTATACTCCTGTTTATCTGATCTCCTTACCACAATTGATGATAAGAATCCATAACTCCACTTTATCTTTACCACAACTCTTACAACTGAAATGATTTTCATGTCAAAGTAAACATTGCATGGAGTTCTGTTATTGATTTTTGCCTTGAAGAAGTCTTGTCTGTCATCATCCTAGTGATGAATTTCATTTAGGGCTTCAATCTGATAATGATGAACATCTTTACTCCATATGTCTGAAACCATATCTTTAATACCTTGGATGTAGTACCTTGCAGCATAGTGCTTGGTGAGTGATGTAGTGTACTTGTCTTCAGTGCTAAGGTATACTAGGTAATAGAAGTCATTGTTTTAAAAACTAAGGTGAGGTTTTAAGCTTTTTTACATGTGACATTCAAATGATTTGGCTTGGACACATCACCTTCGTCACTGTTCCACTAAGCTTCAGATAACACAGCTGCTTTGAGTTGATCAACATGATATTCCAATTCCACTACATTCTTGTAATGTTGCTTTAGCTTTTTCTAACCTTGCACCTTCAAGATCTGCTATTGTGAGCACGTCTTTCTGGATGAGTTCTTTAAGCTTATTTTCTATAGCCACATTAGATGGTCCAAGAATGTGATCTTCATTTTGATCAATGTTTGATTTCAAAAGCAAATCAAACCATGTTGTTCTTCTCTTAGCATTTACTGACCCTAACTTCTTTATAAACCATCCTGGATTGGGATGATTCTGCACAGGAATTTCTTCTTGGTCTTGGGGTTGATCAACATGAGTGTCTTATTGAGCTTGAACCATAGGAGTTTTATCCTTCCTTGATGATCTAGAAGAAGGTTCAACAACATCCTTTCTTCTTTTCTTCCTGTTCTCCCCCTCACGATCATTAGGAGGATCCTGATTATTATGAGTCCTTTTTATGAAAGGATGCTTAACATTTTCATTACAGACTGTTTTAGAAACACGATTCGTATTATTCAAACTAGACTTAGCAATCCTAGGTTGGGATTCTACTTGATTTGTCTTCTTGTTGCTACATGAAGTTTGCGAGATCCTATGTTTCTTTGTATTGCTCCTAGGCTTTGATCTGCTAGCTTCAGTAGAACTGCTTACTCTTGTAGAAGGTGACACATAATTGTTAGTGGTCGATTTATCTTATGGTTGTACCTGATTTTATGTTTTATCTTTTGATGTATCACTTGATTCTGCAAACCTAACTTTCCTAGTCCTATTGATTGGTGTAACAACAACAAACTTATTACTTACAGGTTTCGTACTAGGGCATGTCTCATTAACATAAACAAGCAATTCTTGAATGCGTGTAACAAACTTACAGGTAGAGTCTAGGTTACTATCTAAAGGCCTTAGCTCTCTAGCGTGTTCGATGATTTCACGAAGTGTATCATCATTTTCTTGTGTATGTTTAAGATAGTTTACATGTGCATCCCTATTGTGCTTTACGAGGGGGGGGAAAGAGGTTGCAAATCTAATTTATACACTTTTGAAGTAACCACATTCGAATTATGCATATTTTGAACACTTTCAACCACATTCTTTCCTTTAATTTTCGCAATGTGGTCCTTTAATTTCGCAATCGAGACATGTTTAGCTTCTAACTGAGCTTGTAATTCATTTATTATGAAAAAAATCCTTAAATCCAGGAGCATCTTGATTATGAGATGGTCTGTTAGTTTGAAAGCTTTCTTGTTTTTGTTGCAATTTAATTTCAAGAGAAATACACCGATTTTCAAGTCGGGAACACCGTTTCGAAAGTTCATTGTAAACAGCCTTTTCAGTCATATCATTCTTTTTATCAAGCTTAGTCTGATGTTTCAAATTCTCTTCATATCCATCCAAAAAATTTTGTTCCATGGATTTATAATCATTAATGGCAGCTAAAGAATTAACAGCAGTATGCAAAAGATCTTGAGATATAAGCAGCTTCATTAAACGATCATTTTCATGTTTCAACAGTTCTAATGCAGAATTATCATGTTCAAGAGAATTATTATTTGTAAGTAACACATTATCATAATGATCAATAGCATGCATTACAGTATTTATTACATCTTGACAGATAATATGCTCTAAAAGACGATAATTATCAAGGCTTAATTCCTTTTTCTCAATCTTAAAATACTTCTGTAGGAAACCCGTAAATCACTTCACCATCATACATACACGAATTAACTTGGAAGAAAATATGAGAGAAGTTAGAGAGAGAAACTAGAAAGAGAAAATGGAAATGGTTGATTAAACAAAGTGTGTAAACTTACAATGAGAACCAATACCCTCTCCACACTTGGATAGGGGTATTTATACCTATACTCCTTAAGTTGGACGCCTAGCTTTTGTAACACGGGCCGGGCTTGGGTTTAGTTGGGCTTAAGCCCGATACACGTGACCAATTAGATTACATAAACGAGCCTGATTACCCTTTCCTAGCCTATTACAACATATCATAAGTAAAGACCGAGCTTTCATGTTTCGTAGCCAAGCTTCTTTGTTCGACTCAATATTTTGAGGCTAACAATCTCCCCTGAAGCGAGGCTTCCTGCAGATTCTGAGCTTCCATGTTCAAAAACATACTTTGAGGCTAAATCTCCCCTAATGTGTGGTCTTCAAATTCCTGAGGTGAGATCTTGAATCTTGCTTCCTTAAACTTCTTGAGATTGCTTTGTCGTTGAGTTCTTGAGTCTTTGGTCTTTATTATGTTGTAGGCTTGTTCCTTCATGCTGAGTGATCTTTGATCTTTAGCCTTAGTCATTGTCTTTTGACTTCGTCGTTTAGTCCGAGATCTTTAAATCTTTTCCTTGTTTGTCTTTATCATCATTGCCACCTTGCGATCTTGTGTCTTGACCAACATGCTCATACTTTGCATCATCTTGAAAGCTTGCTAATAATTTCCCTTGATAGACTTGATATCTTAAAGGAAGATCTTGTATATCAGAGTTTGCAGAAGTCTTTGTCTTGAATTCTTGAGCTTTCTTGATTCTTGAATCTTGATGCTTATAGTATGTCTTTGTAGTTTGAGCATGAGCATGTGGTAGTGAATTCGACTCTGCTGGAATGAGGCTGCAACACCGTCGTTTGTACCTGCATTTTAAAGTTAGTGATAAACAACAGATATAGATGAATATGGCTTTGTCATTCGTCGAGATTTGGTTGTATTAACCTCCGGTTCTGTAAGACCGTTTTACAGTATAAATATTATACCTGTGATTAGGTAGATTCAAAGAATCTCCTTGATAGGGTTTCCAGCTCAAAGTGTAGGATCTTCTAACATAGATGTATTAGATTCACCATGCTTTCTTGTTCTCAATACCATAACGTCTCAAAGCATACAACACGGTAAGAGTGAATCAGATAGTTACTATCTTTCTGATTGAGTCGTCAATTCATTTACTAGACCAAAATCGATATCGGGTTGACACAAGCTTGATTCATATAGAATCTCGCAAGTCACCTACCGCAGAGCTGTTTGATGTTGACTCTGGAAGGATTTCCATTCATCACTATGAATACTAAAGAGTATCACTCTGAATGTTCTGGCAGAATCACAAGGATAATGCGTAGGACTCTTGTTAACAGCTTGTGAAATTAATGATGTTCAAAAAGTGTTTGTAATAGGGTGTGTCCTAATGAGATTTATTTGTTAATCTCTTAGCTCTAGAATCGATTAGTGCGTTTTGGTTTTAGTAATCGAAGGCTGGAGCAGACTGCCACCTATTCAATATCAACTAACTCGGAGTGAGAAAGTTAATAGAATCCGTGTGTATCTCTGTGACAAATGAGACAAGTATCTGTTGAGAGAAACTTAAATGGTTGGGAAGGGTTGTGTAGTGCATCACTGGGTCTATGATGTCTTGTCTTCAATTCCAGAATTCATCTTTGTGAATCTGATCGACTATGTATTGACCCGGTTTCTGCCTAAAGTGTGTGGAGGGTTGCTTTCTTTTCACCCTTTATCCATACATTTCTTTTTAATTCTTCAACCCCTTCGATGCTTACCAAGACGTCATTACTAACACCTTGTTGTGATTGTTCCAGTGTTAGCTCAATCTTAGTCAACATTCTTTCCGTTTCTCATTCATCTCCAATCATACCTAAGGACTGCTATTTCTAACTATGGGGTGTCCTTGGGTAGATCCCTCCGGGTTCTGGTTGGATCATAGGACAGTACGCTAACCTAACCACTCTTATGACTTCAAATCGTCGTGATTAAGATGTTGTGCTGTATAAGATCGTAAACCTAAAAAACTATCGCTGATATTTAATCTTTACATTCATTCTTTGTGTTTTGGTGATGGCAAAAACATGTAACTTTATAATCTTTATGTAAAATACGCAAGTTTCTAGTATACACCGCTCATCATCAAATATAACATTCTTCAATTCTCTCGACGTCCGGTACTCCTACAAATATGGGACTCGCTAATTGGAAGGGTCAAGAAACGGACAAGCCATTGGGGGCACAATAGTGTTTGGCCCATTAAGGCATCAAGGCCCATTAAAGCTTGTAAGAAGATGGAGGGAAAATAGTAAATTCAAAATTTGAAATTTGCAATTAGAAGATGGTGGGAAAACTAGTGATGCATACTTTTATCCAAACGCCCTTTTGTCCAAGCACCCTTTTATCCATTAGACAAAAGAGACCTCTCCAAGTCAAGGCTCTCCTATAAAAGCCCAAGGCTTCTTCCCCCTCCTCCATGAAGAATAAGCCACGAAATTTATATACATACACATAGAGTTTTTGTTTCTTCATCTTTGATCATGGTTTTTGCATAAGGCAAGGATCATGGTTACACTCTATGTTAGTTCCACTAATACCAAGGGGTATGTAGTGATGTATAGGATGTCTCTACATGAAAGTGATCACATTTGTTTACTCACTTATCATGTAGTAGATCGAGTCACATAGAAGTGATTACATTTGATCACTTGTATGTATAGATTGTGTTGTATGTTGTAATTCATTTATACGTCGTGTAATTGTGTGTAATAGATAGATTGGGGTGATCTTGTTAGTGTCTAGGTGAAGTGTAGTGAAGTTGTGAAGTGTAGGGAAGTTGTGAAGTGTAGGGAAGTTGTGAAGTGTAGTGAAGTTGTGATGTGTAGTGAAGTTGTGAAGTTTTGAAGTGAAGAGAGGTTGTGAATTGTTGTGAAGTTATGTGGTTAGTTGTGATAGATTGGTTCTAGCTAGGATTAGAACTCGACATTTGGCTTAGTGTCGGAAATTGGTGTAAGCTTAGTTGTGTATGGTTTTCTCCGCCTAAAGGGAGCTTGTTGACTAGTGAAGATAACTCCCGAGTTTGGTGCTCGGGGAGTGGAGTAGGGCGAAGAGGTGCTTCGTGACCGAACCACTATTAAATCTACGTGTACGGTTTGCATTTCATTTTACTTATCTCTTTACATTTATACTTGCATTTATCGCTCTATATTTATATTAGCAATTGTGTGTTGTGTTGCTTATATAGTTTTGATTGTGATTATGTCATGGATTGATGTGAACATTGATGTGAATATGTATTGTTAGTATAGAATTAATATGAGCACTCTTCATATTATATCACGCTTGATTGGTATTTTGATACGAAACATATTTAAGTTTTTAAAAGGAAAATATATTCACTCCCTCTACGATTTCCACAATTGGTATCAAGAGCCACGTCGCTCTATTTTTCTCAAAACAAATGGTTTTACAATGGAGCAAGTTTAATTGTATCAAATTACCTATGACAAGAAGATTAAATATGAAAAGTTTTTGTTGCTTAACTTGTATTAGTTTTGTTGTTAAATACACTTAGTATACTAGCTCGAAGTAAAAATGATGCTTAAAATAAGTGTTATATGTTCGGTATTAAGTTCAGAAAGTTGTACACCTTTTCGCAAAGTCAGTAAACAATTTTGTACAAAAAATACAAATCTAAGTGTCAGATGGCCGGCCCCCTTGATTGTTTGGGCGGCCCCCTTAATTCCTGGCCGCCCCCCTTATATTTAAGGGGACACCTGTCTGATTCGGAGATTTCAGAAACTTTGGAAAATACATATAAAAAATCAACCGTAAGTCCGTAGAAGTCGTGCCACCCGCCATTTCGAAGATAATTGAGTCTACTTTTATATAAAAATACTTCCAAGTATTTATTTCAAATTTAAACTAGTCAGAAAGGCAAAATACTTCTTATTGTCTAAAATGTTGAGTCTCGTTTTAACGTAAAGCTTGTATTTTATTTTTTCCTTTCGAGTCGGACATTTCTAGTCGGTATATCTTTGAAAAATGGTGTAATTAACTTTTCAAAAATATTAAACTTGATTTTTAAAATGGGGAGGAAACTAATTTGTTTTCGAATAAAACCGAGCTATGTATACATTGTTGTATCTAATACACAAAACGACGACAAGCATTTTATGTGTTATGCTATATGATTATGTGCATTTCTTTATGTCTTAAGTTTGTTAGTAGAAATTATTAAATGATCGTTGCTATTTGTAATTAAGCTAATTGAATGTCTAAGCTTATGTGCCATGTACATTATTCGTTTGTGGCTAGTTTTTCGGATTATGCATAACTAGAACTTGTGCTAGATTTATTGCATTAAGATTGTGAAATTGTTCTTGCATTACATATAGGCATAGATCACTTAATTTATAAATGTTACATAAACATCTTGTAAATCTTTTCGAGTATGGGAATATACTTAGGAATAAGAGTTCAATAACTTGTCAAGTATATTATTAAATGTGTTAAAACTAGTCACCTAAATATTTCTAACGATTTAATCTATTTTTAACAACACGTTTAAATATTTTCAACAACTTGCTTTGTTTGACCTTGGGTTGGTTAAACAAAAGAAAAGATTATATTAATACATTAGTAACTAAGAAAAAGAAAATGTTGTGCTTGACTGGTTCTAACATACACTCATAATTATTTTTTTTTAACTTATAGTATTTTTACAAAGATGTGTGGTTGTATAAAAATGGTTAGAAAAACTCATTTATTTACTCTACAATGTCTATAATTGTTACTTACTACTATATCAACAAATAGTTTTGCGCACAAGTAAAATTTACGACAATTTGGATAAGAAAATTAACTTATCATTATTATCAACCTCACCTTACAACTTAATATAGGGATTAAAGGAAACTATTATTTAAATATCTATTTATTTTGTTTTAAATGAGTGTTCGTGAGGGTCAAAAAAGATTTCGAGAATATATCAATTCATTATTCAAAATATGATTGATATCTTTATTGAATCTAATTGACAAGTTTTCGTGTATGGACATGAAATCAGATTCTTATTTATTTAGTTTCAATATTATATCAAAATATAACAAAAGATATCATCTTGGATCTACATAAACTCAATCACAACTTGATTGATATAAAAATTAATTACATTCTTTTCTAGATGAAAAGAATATGCATCGGATCATAACTCACACTTGTGTTGATGATGCCATATCGAGTCTACTTGTCCAATGGTTGTGTTCCAAATATTATACTAATATGTTTAATACATGCATAAAATACACAATGAATTAGGATTGACGACTTGGATGTTTCGTCTGAAATATTCAAGCAATTTACATTGCAATGCAATTGGTAAATGTGTCATTTCCAAAAAACCAAACACAAGCAAACTAACAACATATGTAAACTTTGCTCATAACAAAATAAAAGCACCAACTCAAAGCCCAAAGATTCACTTTTAAACTAAATTCAAATAAAAAATAATATTATTGCTTAATTACCTAGGATGACATGATGTTTGAGAAATATTATGTTTAAAGAATTTATGGACTTATCGTATTAAACGATTAATAAATGATAATGTATATCCTATTCATTTTATTTTCTTCGTAGCATAAATGGTTGTGTTACAAGAAAATACACTACATATAATTTAAAAAATATAAGTTATTAGAATTGAAAAATAACATATCACAATATGTGTCAATGCATAAACAAGTAAAAATACATTTATTCAAATACTTATTTAATTATGGTATACAACATTGATAAGAATAATTATTTTAGAAAAAGCATATTTGTTTAAAAATAAAATATGTCTCTTTTCAATCATTTATCACTAAAGAATCACAAACTCAATTAAGATAAATATTATTGATGAGATTCGTTTCACAAGACTTGCAATGAAGCATTCTTGATACACTCTCAATATAACATATTTTTTATTATCACAAATAAGCACATCTCTTGGCATTTGAAAAACCAAACACGTTAAATATCACATGTGACAACTACACATGTAAGATGACTAAGTATAAGACATCCATTAAATCAAGCAATATGTAATCGAAACCAAACAACTTATAGATCTTGGACAAAAGATTAAAACATCTTGCTTACGCTTATCTTAGAATTCTACACATCTTTATTGGGATTATGCAAACCAGAATTAAAGTATGTTAGTTGAGTCATGTTAGGCCCTCTATGAAAAGATAATACAAACTTTATCTTTGCTACACTTCATTAGGAAAATATAAGAATTCTATTTTGTCTAACATGAGAATGACTATTGGAGAATCTATTGCACTAGAAATTCAATTTGACCTAACAGTTGAATTGCTTCCAAGAGTGAAGTTGGGTTCGGTGTATAACCCGTAAAAATGGTCGTGTTTAGCTCAATGAGCCACCACTAGTGATAGTCTCATATCCATTCTCTTATTGATTAAATGGCTCTTCCTAAATATGGGGGCCGAATGATAGTCTGCATAGATAGGACTTTGTATCTTTCATTAGGAGTACCACACTAAGCCCATAGAAATTAGGATTCTCCTTAGTCAATCTAGACAAATGCACTCTCACTTATGTGCTTTAATATTTCAAAATGTTTACTTGTTCACACTGTAATGCAATTATACTGTCCTCATAATCTTGATGACTCAACGGTTATTACTTAGAATATTAAATGCATGTCCACTATAAAGGCATTTGTCTTCTTCTAGCAATTTAGATAAAATATTTCTTAGTTTATCTAAATGACACATGCTCCTAAATGCTAAATGTTAACATGTTTTACATGACGATTACATTTAAAATTATCATGTTTTGTATGCGTAATTTTACATGACTTACGTGTTAATTGTTCACCTACACTATATTAGCTTAATATATGACAATTAACGTTTAAATGTTACACATTAATCTCGTTGATTATTGTGTCGATGCATGCTTAGATAAACTTATATGTCTATATCTATATGTATTATGCATCTAGGTATATATTTTCTCACACTAGAATATTTTTCTTCGCATCCGTGTCACAAATCTAAAAAGTTAAAAGAGTCATAAAATGGTCTTATATCTCCTAGAGTCTTCACCCACACATTCCCTTAATCATCATCTCACCTTCTTCCAAACAATCCACTCTTTCGTCAGGAAAGTTAGGATACATATCATAACACTCCATCCATAGTAGTTTGACACTTAAATATTTGATCTGAAATATTCAGTTATCTTTAACTTTGCGATTGCAAAAGTTAAAGGTCATCATCCGAAGTTCATATTCAGCCTTTTAACAACATATTTTAAATGCTCTTCCTAAAGTCTAAAAGCTTACATCAACCTTCGCGGACAAAGGTCTTACGGTTTATCTACATTAAGGTGATTTGTAGCATCTTTTAAGATACACACCTTAAGGGACTAAAGTACTTTCACTTCGTTAGTCCTATTCATCCCTTAGGAATGTTACGATGGTTTATCGTCATGCTCACCTCATACACAATGAGGATCGAATATTATCCATCGATCTTAGGATAGAAAACTCATTATAATTCGTCGTCATTTCCTTCACAACAATGTCCAAAAGAAAATATCTTCATCGAAAAAGTTTTGTCAGAAGACAACATTGTCGGCATCCTCACCAAACCACTCAACTAATCCCTTTTTAGTCTATGTCTAGGAATGATGAAAACAAAATCTCATAAACGTGTATTCCTCATTTTAATAGTTTGTTACTATAAATACTTTCCGATAAATCTCGACAACTTTAATTTTCATCCGAAATGTTTAAGCATTTTTAATTCACGAAATGCAACTTAAAATTTCACTCATATAACAATAACAACCTCACGTAATAACACACACACCATTATATCAACCCGCCTTCTCTTATTACTATAGCATGGTTATATCCTTCCCGTCCCTACCCATTTCCCCGCCCCCCCCCCCCCCCCCCCCCCCCCCCCCCCCCTATCACCTTTAAGACAACCTCGTTTCCTCGTTCGTGTGACTGTTCTATGAACATCGCAATACTCGAAAAAGAGCTACATTAACATTTGTCGGATGATGTTATGTCGTATGCTAACCGTCATCTGTCATGGGAATTGTTAAGCTCATCGCTTTCGTCTATATTTTATTACATTTTTCCACAATTTATGTAGGATGAGCAAAAATTAAAAGGGAAGGAATAACACATCCTGTTCACATATATCCTGTAATCAAATTCTCTCAAGAAAACTCACATATGTGATTCTTAGTCACGTGAAACCAATAAGTAAATCCGAAGTCATCCTTACCACTACAATCTCGAGTCATCACCTAGTCACCTTCACAAGAAGATTTCACCATGTAAACATTCCCCACAAGTGAATTTCTATAATGAAATGTGTCTCATCTTATTTCCCAAACTCATAAGCATGTATGACTATGTGGTCAAAAGTCAATGTGAATTTTTTTCAAAATAAATTTTCATTTTCAAAAATTAATGGAAATGCGTTACATCCTCTTATCTCCGTCTCCATAAGGCATTTGTGCCTATGTTGTCAAAGTCAAGTGAATTTGTAATGAAATGCGACTCACATCTCATAAAGCATTTGTGCCTATGTGTCAAAACTCAATTGAATTTTGTATGAAATGCAGTCTTATATCCAATCATTTCCACTTTCTAGCAAGTGAAGAACACACAGAAGATATTCAATCTTTAAGTGTTGTTGAGTCATCACACTATCGTGTCCTTCATTTTTCTTTCACCATGAAAGAACTACTACCTTATTTCACATTTTCACCTTTGTTCATCAACATTAACAACCAACAAAACACCCAACAAACCTATTGTCAACACCTTTCCTTTCACATTCATACTATCTCTTCTGCGTTTTTCTGTTTCCTCAACAATCATCCTTATCATTCAAACATTTAGTTCGACTGAAAGTCTTACTTTAATGTTTATCCTTTAACACCCCCAAACATGAAAAGCATACATAATGCTTAACAAAGAAACCTTGAGGATTTAGGAATCTCTCAACACAACCCTTAATCTATTAAAATCCACATCATCATTTTGGTTAGATAACGATAAGGAACGTGTCGATCAAAATACGTTAATACTCCTTATCCAAATGACATCTTGGATGAAGTCATTCTCATAGTAATAGTGTGTCAATCAATAAACGATTTTTGTTCTCGTTTATTAAAATCGGTGATTTACCAAACGGATGTTGGTCACGGTCTTAGTCCTTAAGCAATGTGTCTGTCAATCCTATCATTGGTTCTTAAATATTTTCGTGTCTTAAGCATACGTCATAATTCTTTTTGTTTTAGATTTAGGTTGTTGTTGTTAAAACAATGATTGCATGTGTCAAAGATTTAAATATTGTTTTGAAGTGTCATACTTTATAGTGCATATACCTAAGACATGCATGTTTTGTTCTCCCACTAAGTGTCTTTATATATATAGCAATCATCATCATTACATATATGTGGAACTTTCTACTAACTTTGTTTTGTAGGACATTTTTGTAACTCGATTCCTTGGTGCCCTAAACAAGGAGGAGCATACACCGCGGTGGGAACACTTACTAATGCAACTTTCTTCTATTCTTTTTTTTTTTTTGTTATATATATTCTTTTGCATGCCAACTAACCTTAATGTGGTTAAGAGTTTTGCAACATTATTGATCCATAGATCCATAGAGTCATTATACAATGGGGTGCAAGTGTCATAGGAGTGCAATGAGCTAAAGAGCACTCGAGTGTCAAAGTAGATAGCTTAGGATGATTAAACGAGGTTGATAGGAGCAAGACTTCACTGGGATGATGCAAGCTCAATTTTTTTTAAGATAGTTTGATGCTATCTCATCCACCATTGTGATAGCTATTGTGCCTATCTCGTTATCCCGCCAGATATGTATAGATAGAAGACCGGCATTATTCCCTTATTCTCATTCATCTCCAATCATACCTAAGGACTGCTATTTCTAACTATGGGGTGTCCTTGGGTAGATCCCTCCGGTTCTGGTTGGATCATAGGACTAGTACCTAACCTAACCACCTTATGACTTCAAAATCGTCGTGAATTAAGATGTTGTTGGGTATAAGATCGTAACCATAAAACCTATTGCGATATTTAATCTATACATTCTCTTTGTGTTTTAGTGATGGCAAACATGTAACTTATAAATCATTATGTAAAATACACAAGTTACTCGTATACATAAATCATCAACATATACATTCATCAACTTCTCTCGACGTCCCGGTACTCCTACAAATATGGACTTCGCTAATTGGATCGGGTCAAGAAAATGGACAAACCCAATGGGGGCCCAATAAAGTTTGGCCTATTAAGGCCCAATAAAAGCTTCTAGAAGATGGAGAGAAACTAGTAAATTCAAATTTGAATTTGCTTTTAGAAAATGGAGGGAAAACTAGTGATGCATACTTTTATCCAAACACCCTTTTGTCCAAGCACCCTTTTATCCATTAGACAAAAAAGACCTCTCTAAGTCAAGGCTCTCCTATAAAAGCCCAAGGCTTCTTCCCCCCTCCTCCATGAAGAATAAGCCATGAAATTTATATACATACACATAAAGTTTTTGTTTCTTCATCTTTGATCATGGTTTTTGCATAAGGCATGGATCATGGTTACACTCTATGTTAGTTCCACTAATACCAAGGGGTATGTAGTGATGTATAGGATGTCTCTACATGAAAGTGATCACATTTGTTTACTCACTTATCATGTAGTAGATCGAGTCACATATAAGTGATTACATTTGATCACTTGTATATATAGATTATGCTGTATGTTGTAATTCATTTATATGTCGTGTAATTATGTGTAATAGATAGATCGGGGTAATATTGTTAGTGTCTAGGTGAAGTGTAGTGAAGTTGTGAAGTGTAGGGAAGTTGTGAAGTGTAGTGAAGTTATGAAGTGTAGGGAAGTTGTGAAGTGAAGTTATGAAGTGTAGGGAAGTCGTGAAGTGAAGTTGTGAAGTGAAGATAAGTTGTGAAGTGTAGTGAAGTGGTGCGGTTAGTATTTTAGTCCTCAAAATACAAAAGTTGTGATAGATTGGTTCTAGCTAGGATTAGAACTCGACATTTGGCTTAGTGTCGGTAAAACGTGTAAGCTTAGAGGTATTGTTTCTCCGACTAAAAGGGAGCTTGTTGACTAGTTAAGATAACTCTCGAGTTTGGTGCTCGAAGAGTGGAGTATGGCGAAGAGGTGCTTTGTGACCAAACCACTATAAATCATCGTGTCCGGTTTGCATTTCCTTTTACTTATCTCTTTACATTTATACATGCATTTATCGCTCTATAATTATATTTGCAATTGTGTGTTGTGTTGCTTATATAGTTTTGATTGTGTTTGTGTCATAGATTGATGTGAACATTGATGTGAATATGTATTGTTAGTATAGAATAAATATGAGCACTCTTCATTTTATATCACGCTTGATCGGTAATTTGATACGAAACATATTTACGTTTTTTAAATCGGAAATTCATATTCACCCTACTACGATTTCCACAATTTGGTAACAAAGAGCTCGTCGCTCTAAATTTTCAAAAAAATGGTTTTAAAAATGGGCACGATTCCATGTATTAAAATTACACTGAAAGGGGATTAATATGTTTAAGTGTTTGTTGGGGGGGTTTTTTATGTATTGATTGTTTTAGTTTTGTTGTTAAATACACTAATTATACTAGCTCGAGGTAAAAATGATGCTTAAAATAAGTGTTATATGTTCGGTATGAAGTTCAGAAAGTTGTACACCTTTCCGCAAAAGTCAGTAAACAATTTTGTACAAAAAATGCAAATCTGAGTGTCAGATGGCCGGTCCCCTTAATTGTTTGGGCGGCCCCCTTAATTCCTGGCCGGCCCCCTTATATTTAAGGGGATCACCTGTCTGATTTGGCAGCTTTTCGAAAACTTTGAAAATTCATATAAAAGCAACCGTAAGTCCGTAGAAGTCGTGCCACCCGCCATTTCGAAGATAATTGAGTCTAATTTCATATAAAAATACTTCCAAGTATTTATTTCAAACATAAGTTAGTCAGAAAGGCAAAATACTAGTTATTATTTAAAACGTTGAGTCTCGTTTTAACGTAATACTTGTATTTTATCTTTTCATTTCGAGTCGGTATATCTTTGAAAAATGGTGTAATTAACCTTTCAAAAATATTAAAATTGGTTAAATTTTAAAATGGGTAGGAAACTAATTTGTTTTTTTTTTTTTTTTTTTTTTTTTTTTTTTTTTTTTTTTTTCCAAAATATATACCGAGCTATGTAACTTGTGTATCTAATACCAAAATGACGACAAGCATTTTATGTGTTATGCTCATATGAATTAATGTGCTTTCTTTATGTCTTAATGTTTGTTAGTAAGAAATTATTAAATGGATCGTTTGCTATTTGTATTAAGTAAATTGATGTCTAAGCACATGTGCCATGTACACTATTTGTTTGTAGCTAGTTTTTCGGATTTTGCATAACTAGAACTTATGCTAGATTTCTTGCATTAAGATTGCGAAATTGTTCTTGCATTACATATACGCATAGATCATTTAATTTATAAATGTTACATAAACATCTTGTAAATCTTTTCGAGTATGGGAATATACTTAGGACTAAGAGTTCAATAACTTGTCAAGTATATGATTTAATGTGTTAAAATCTATAACTATATTTTCTAACGATTTAATCTATTTTTAACAACACGTTTAAATATTTTCAACATCTTGCTTTGTTTGACCTTGGGTTGGTTAAACAAAAGAAAAGATTGTATTAATACATTAGTAACTAAGAAAATTAAAATGCTTGTGCTTGCATGGTTCTAACATACACACATAATTATATTTTTTTTAACATATAGTATTTTACAAAAGATGTGTGTTGTATATATTCTGGTATGAAAAACTATTTATATAATCATAAATCATCATAAACTTTTGTATATTACTACCTATAACAACAAATAGTTTTTCGCACAAGTAAAATCTACGACAATCTTGAAATAAGAAATTAACTTATCATTATTCATCAACCTCACTTTACAACTAATCTTGAGATTAATAGAACACTCTATTTAAATATTTATTTATTTTCCTTTAAATGAGTCTTCGTGAGGGTCAAGAAAGATTTCGAGTATATATCAATTCATTATTCAAATTATGATTGATATCTTTATTGAATTTAATTGACATATTTCGTGTATGGACATAAAATTGGATTCTTATTTGTTTAGTTTCAAGATTATATCAAAATATAAAAAAGATATCATCTTGAATTTACATACTCAATCATACTAGATTGATATAAAAATAATTGCATCTTTTTCTAGATGAAAAGAATATGCATCGGATTATAACTCACACTTGTGTTGATGATGCCATATTAAGTCTACTTGTCTAATAGTTGTGTTCCAAATATTACACTAATATGTTTTATACATGCATAAAATACACAATGAAGTAGGATTGACGACTTGGATGTTTCGTCCGAAAGATTCAAGCAATTTACATTGCAATGCAATTAGTAAATGTGTCATTTTTGAAAAACCAAACACGAGCAAACTAACAATATATGTAAACTTTGCTCATACAACATAAAAGCACAACTCAAAGCTAAAATTCATTTTTAACTAAATTCTCAAATAAGAATAATTTGTTTATTCACCTATGATAACATGATGTTTGAAAAACATTATGTTTAAAGATTTTATGGACTTATCTTATTAAACGATTGATAAATGATAATGTATATCCTATGCATTTTATTTTCTTCGCAGCATAAATGGTTGTGTTATAAGAAAATACACTACATTTAATTTGAACAATATAAGTTATTAGAATTAAAAAAATAACCTATCAAAATATGTGTCAATGCATAAACAAGTAAAAATACATTTATTCAAATACTTATTTAATTATGATATACAAGATTGATAAGAATAATAATTTTAGAAAAACATATTTGTTTAAAAATAAAATATGTCTCTTTTCAATTATTTATCATTAAAGAATCACAAACTCAATTAAGATAAATATTATTGATGAGATTCATTTCACATGACATAAAATGAAGAATTCTTAAAACACTCTCAATATAACATATTTGTCATTGTCACAAATAAGCACATCTCTTGGCTTTTGAAAAACCAAACACGTTAAATATCACATATGACAACTACACATGTAAGATGATTAAATATAAGACATCCGTTAAATCAAGAAATATGTAATTGAAACCAAACAACCTATAGATCTTAAACAAAAGATTAAAACATCTTGCTTACGCTTATCTTAGAATTCCACACATCTTGATTAGGATTATGCGAACCGGAATTAAAGTATGTTAGTTGAGTCATGTTAGGCCCTCTATGAAAAGATAATACAAATTTTATCTTTGCTACACTTCATTAGGCAAATATAAGAATTCTATTTTGTCTAACATGAGGGAGACTACTGGAGAATCTATTGCACTAGAAATTTAATTTGACATAACGGTTGAATTGCTTCCAAGAGTAAAGTTGGGTTCGGTGTATAACCCGTAAAAATGGTCGTGTTTAGCCTAAATTGAGCACCACTAGTGATAGTCTCCTATTCATTCTCTAATTTGATTAAATGGCTATTCCTAAATATGTCTAATGATAGTCTACATCGATAGACTTTGTATCTCATTAGGAGTACACACTAAGCATGTAGAAATTAGGCTTCTCTTTAGTCAATCTAGACACAATGCACCTCACATATGTGCTTTAATGTTTCAAGATGATTACTTGTTCACATGTAATGCAATTATATGTCCTCATAATCTTGATGCTCAACGTTTAATTGCTTAGATATTAAATGTATGTCCACTATAAAGGCATTTGTCTTTTTTTTAGCAATTTAGATAAAAATATTTCTTAGTTTATCTAAATGACACATGCTCCCAAAATGCTAAATGCTAACATGTTTTACCTAACGATTACATTTAAAATTATAATGTTTTGTATGCGTCATTTTACATGACTTACATGTTAATTGTACACCTACACTATATTAGTTTTATATATGACAATTAACGTTTAAATACCATAGAGTCTTACACATTATTCTCGTTGATTATTGTGTCGATGCATGCTTAGATAAACTTATATGCCTATATCTATATGTCTTATGCATCTAGGTATATATTTTCTCACACTAGAATATTTTTCTTCGCGTCCGTGTCACAAATCTAAAAAGTCAAAAGAGTCATAAAATGGTCTTATATCTCCTAGAGTCTTCACCCACACATTCCCTTAATCATCATCTCGCCTTCTTCCAAATAATTCACTCTTTCGTCAAAGATTAGTTAGATACATATCTAACACTCCTCTAAGTAGGTTTGACGACTTAAATATTTCATCTAAAATATTCAAGTATCTTTAACTTGCGATCGCAAACGTTAAAGGTCATATCCAAAAATTCATATTCAAGCCTTTTAACAACATATGTTAAAATGCTCTTCCTAAAGCTAAAAGCTTACATCAACCTTCGTGTGACAAAGGTCTTACGAGTTTCTACATAAGTGATTCGTAGCCTCTTTAATATACACACCTTAAGACTAAGTACTTTCACTTCCGTTAGTCCTTTCCATCCCCTTAGGAATGTCACGATGGTTTATCGTCATGCTCACCTCATACACAATGAGGATCGAACATTATCCATCGATCTTAGGATAGAAAACTCATCAAAATTCGTCGTCATTTCCTTCGCGACAATGTCCAAAAGGAAATATCTTCATCGAAAAAGTTTCGTCGGAAGACAACATCGCCGACATCCTCACCAAACCACTCAAACGTGAACCTTTTTAAGTCTAGGTCTAGGAATGATGAAACAAATCTCATAAACGTGTCATTCTCATTTTAATAGTCTTGTTACTATTAAATACATTCCGATAAATCTCGACAACTTAATCATTTCATCCGAAATGTTTAAGCATTTTTAATTCGCGAAATGCAAATTAAAATGTCACTCATTGTTCATGTCTAATTCGTTTCACAAAAAACCTTAATCATGCCTCTATTATTATATAGATGGTTAATATCTTTCGTCCATATTTCCACTACCACCTTTAAGACAACCTCGTACCTCGTCGTGTGATTGTTCTATGAACATTCACAATACTCGAGAAGAGCTACATAACTTCGCGGATGAAGTTCATCGTATGCTAACCGTCATCCATCATGACATTGTCAAGCTCATCGCTTCCGTCGTTATTTCTCTTCATTTATTCTTTTTATTCCACAATTTATGTCCGGATGAGCACGAATTAGAAGGGAAGGGAAAACACACTTGTTCACATATATCCTTTAACCAAATACTCTCAAGAACTCACATATGTGATTCTTATTCACTAGAAACCAAAGTGAAATGAAAAACCGAGTCATCCTCACTACTACCAATCTCAAGTCATCCACCTAGTCATCTTCTCAAGAAGATTCAACATGTAACCATTCCTCACAAGTGAATTTAGTAATGAAATGCATCTCATCCTTATATCCTGACACTCATAAGCATGTGTGCCTATGTTGTCAAAATTCAAGTGAATTTCGTAATGAAATGCGTCTCATCTTAATATCTCGATGTCTTTCATTTTTCATCCAATCATTTCCACTTTTTAGCAAAGTAAAGAACACAAAGAAGACATTCAATCTTCAAGTGTTGTTAAGTCATCACAATGTCAAGTCTTTCACTTCTCTTACACCATTTTCATATTTTCACGTTTGTCCATCAACATTAACAACCAACAAAACACCCAACAAACCTATTGTCAACACCTTCCCTTTCCATTCATGCTCATCCTTCTTCGTTTATGTTTCCTCAACAAATCATCCTTATCATCGATATTTAGTTCGACCTAAAGTCTTACAATAATGTTTATCCTTTAACACCCCAAACATGAAAAGCATACATAATGCTTAACAAAGAAACCTTGAGGATTTAGGAATCTCTCAATACAACCCTTAGTCTATTAAAATCCATATCATCATCTTGGTTAGATGACGATAAGGAACGTATCGATCAAAATACGTTATTACTCCTTATCCAAATGACATCTTGGATGAAGTCATTCTTATAATAATAGTGTGTCAATCAATAAATGAATTTTGTTCTCGTTTATTAAAATTAGTATTTTACCAAAGGGTGTTGGTCATGTCTTAGTCCTTAAGCATGTATCGGTCAAATCCTATCATTGGTTCCTAAATATTTTCATGTCTTAAGCATACATCATAATTCTTTTTATTTTAGATTTAGGTTGTTGTTGTTAAAACAGTGATTGCATGTGTCAAAGCTTTGAATTTTGTTTTGAAGTGTCATACTTTAGAGTGCATATACCTAAGACATGTATGTTTAGTTCCCCACTAAGTGTCTTTATATATATAGTAATCATCATCATTATATATATATGTGCATCTTTCTACTAACTTTGTTTTGTAGGACATTTCCATAACTCGATTCCTTGGTACCCCAAACAATAGGGAGCATACACCGAGGGGGAGCATTTACTAATGAAAAACTTTCTTCTATTCTATTATATATTCTTTTTCACGCAACTAACCCTTAATGTAGGTTAAGATTTTGCAACAAATTTGATCTATGGATCCGTTAGAGTCATTATACAATAGGGTGCAAGTGTCATAGGAGTGCAATGAGCTAAAGAGCACTCGAGTGTCAAAGTAGATAGCTTAGGATGATTTAACGTGGTTGATAGGAGCAAGACTTCACTAGGATGATGCAAGCTCAATTTTTTTAAGATGGGTATGTATTGTACAAAGTGAAGATAAAAGTAGAGAACTCGGAGCTCATACGTTTTTGTTTCGACAAAAGGGGGAGAAGAAGTGTAAACGAGTAACTTTAATACTTTACTATGATTTACGGTTTGCATATTTTGTCATCATCAAAAAGGGGGAGATTGTTGTGATATTTAATCTATACATTCTCTTTGTGTTTTTGTGATGGCAAACATGTAACTTATAAATCATTATGTAAAATACGCAAGTTACTCGTATACATTAATCATCAACACATACATTTATCAACTTCTCTCGACGTCCTGATACTCCTACAAATATGGACTTCGCTAATTGGATCGGGTCAAGAAAATGGGCAAGCCCATTAGGGGCCCAATAGAGTTTGTCCTATTAAGGCCCATTATGGCCTATCAAGGACCAATAAAAGCTTCTAGAAGATGGAGGGAAACTAGTGAATTCAAATATGAATTTGCTTCTAGAAGATGGAGGGAAACTAGTGAATTCAAATATGAATTTGCTTCTAGAAGATGGAGGGAAAACTAGTGATGCATGCTTTTATCCAAACACCCTTTTGTCCAAGCACCCTTTTATCCATTGGACAAACGATACCTCTCTAAGTAAAGGCTCTCCTATAAAAGCCCAAGGCTTCTTCCCGCCTCCTCCATGAAGAAAAGCCACCCCCTTTACTATCAAGCCAAGCCTCCTTTACTACTTGAACTAGAAAGCATCCTTTACTTTACTATTTGAACTATCAAGCCTTTATCGTATCGTTTAGCAGAGCTCCTTTCCACCCATTATTGATCTTCACTCTAAGTGAGCTCATTCTTCATCTTTGATCATGGTTTTTGCATAAGGCATTGATCATGGTTACACTCTATGTTAGTTCCACTAATATGAAGGGGTATGTAGTGATGTATAGGATGTCTCTACATGAAAGGTATCACATTTGTTTACTCACTTATCATGTAGTAGATCGAGTCACATAGAAGTGATTACATTTGATCACTTGTATGTAAAATGGTAGATTATGTTGTATGTTATAAATCATTTATGTATATTGTGAAGGTGTGTATAGTAGTTAGATCGTGGTGATCATAGGAAGGTGTGTTAGACCGTGGTGATCGTATAGAGATTAGATAGATCGAGGTGATCGTGTTTGTGTCTAGGTGAAGTGAAGTAGTGCGGTTAGTATTTTAGTCCTCAACATACAAAAGGTGTGGTAGATTGGTTCTAGTTAGGATTAAAACTCGACATTTAGCTTAGTGTCAGAAATTGGTGTAAGTTAAAGTTGTGTATGGTTTTCTCCACCTAAAGGGAGCTTGTTGACTAGTGAAAAGAACTCTCGAGTTTAGTGCTTGGGGAGTGGAGTAGGACGAAGAGGTGCTTCATGACCTAACCACTATAAATAATCGTGTTCGGTTTGCATTTCTTTTTACTTATCTCTTTACATTTATACTTGCATTTATGGCTTTATATTTATATTTGCAATTGTGTATTGTGTTGCTTATATAGTTTTGATTGTGTTTGTGTCGTGAATTGATATGAACATTGTGTTTTAGTTTGTATTGTTATGGCACAATTTGATAAAATAGGCATTGTTAGTATA
>BQNB010038838.1:0-48479 GCA_026074375.1 Tanacetum coccineum | reverse complement strand
GACACTAACCAAGAGAAACTATATCTTTTGCATATGGATTTATGTGGCCCGATGCATGTGGCCAGTATTAACGGGAAAAGGTATATCTTAGTGATAGTCGACGATTACTCAAGATTTACATGGGTTAGATTTTTGAAGACAAAAGATGAAGCTCCTGCGGCCATCATCAAATGCATCAAAAATATTCAAGTTCGTTTGAAAGCCACAGTCCGGAATGTTCGAACAGATAATGGAACCGAATTTGTCAATCAGACACTTCGTGAATGGTATGAAAATGTTGGCATCTCACATCAAACCTCTGTAGCTCGCACTCCTTAACAAAACGGTGTTGTTGAAAGGCAAAATCAGACTCTTGTTGAAGCTGCTAGAACAATGCTAATCTTTTCTAAAGCTCCATTATTTCTCTGGGCCGAAGCTATCAATACAGCTTGTTATACCCAAAACCGTTCTTTGATACGCCTCCGATACAACAAAACTCCATACGAGCTTATGCAAGACAAGAAACCGGACTTATCATTCTTTCATGTCTTTGGTTCACTTTGTTATCCTACCAATGACCATGAGGATCTGGGTAAATTTGATGCAAAAGTAGACATAGGGATTTTTGTTGGTTACACGCCTGCAAAGAAAGCGTTCAGAATCTACAACAGAAGGACTCGGATAATTACTGAAACAATCCATGTAACGTTCGATGAGCTAACATCAATGGCTTCTGAACAATTCAATTCAGGACCGGGGCTTCAAGGAATGACTCCTGCTACACCCAGTACAGGACTCGTATCAAACCCTGTTTCTCAACAACCTTGTATTCCACCAATTAGAGATGACTGGGATCGTTTGTTCCAACCAATGTTCGATGAATACTTTAACCCTACATCAATTGCTGTTTCTCCAGTTCAAGAAGCTGCTGCTCCAAGAGCTGAAGTGTTAGCTGATTCTTCTGTATCAACTTCCATTGACCAGGATGCTCCATCAACAAGCATTCCTTCATCACAAAAACATGTACAGTCTCTAATCATTTCTCAAGGTTTTGAAGAATCACCGAAAACACCAACATTTCATAATGACCCACTTAACGGATCTCCTAATGAAAACTCGACTCCTCAAGGATCATCATCTAATGTGAGACAAATCCACACTCTATTTGAACACCTTGGTAGATGGACTAAGGATCATCCTATAGAAAACGTGATCGGTGATCCTTCTCGCTCTGTATCTATAAGGAAGCAACTTGAAACTGATGTCATATGGTGTTATTTTGATGCCTTCCTTACTTCAGTAAAACCCAAGAACTTCAAACAAGCAATGACCGAACCATCATGGATTGATGCAATGCAAGAAGAAATTCATGAATTTAAAAGACTTAAAGTTTGGGAATTGGTGCCGTGTCCAGATAACGTGTTCTTGATCAAACTCAAATAGATTTATAAGGTCAAAACAGATGAATCTGGTGGGGTACTAAAGATTAAGGCTCAACTAGTTGCTCAAGGATTTAGACAAGAAGAAGGAATCAATTTTGAAGAATCATTTGCATCGGTTGCTAGAATTGAGGCCATTCGTATCTTCGTAGCATATGCCGCTCACAAGAATATGATAATCTACCAAATGGACGTCAAAACGGCTTTCTTGAATGGAAAGCTCAAAGAAGAGGTCTACGTTTCTCAACCAAAAGGATTTGTTGATCAGGACAACCCATCACATGTGTACAAGCTCAAAAAGGCTCTTTATGGTCTTAAACAAGCACCACATGCATGGTATGATATGCTGTCAAGCTTCCTCATCTCTCAACAATTCTTAAAAGGTGTAGTTGATCTAAAACTCTTTACACGGTATGCTGGAAACGACATATTACTGGTACAAATTTATGTTGACGATATAATATTTGCATCAACTAATACTGCCATATGTGATGAATTTGCTAATCAGATTACCAATAAGTTCAAGATGTCGATGATGGGGCAAATGTCATTCTTTTTAGGATTAAAAATATCTCAAAGTCCTAGAGGCATCTTTATAAACCAATCTAAATATGCTTCTGAAATTGTTAAAAACTATGGTTTGCATTCTACTGATTCTGTCGACACACCCATGATTGAAAACAAGAAACTGGATGAAGATATACAGGGGAAACCAGTTAATGATACACTTTACCGTGGCATGATTGGATCCTTAATGTATCTTACATCCAGTAGACCCGACCTTAACTATGTTGTCTGCTTATGTGCCCGGTATCAAGCTAAGCCTACCGAAAAGCACTTACAAGCGGTGAAACGGATCTTTCGATACCTTAAAGGAACCATTCACATGGGTCTATGGTACTCGAAGGATACCGATATGTCTCTCACAACTTATGCAGATGCCGATCACGCGGGGTGTCAGGACACTAGACATAGTACATTGGGAAGCGCTCAGTTCCTAGGTGATAAACTTGTTAGCTGGTCGTCAAAGAAACAAAAGAGCACTGCTATCTCGAGTACAGAGGCTGAATGTATTGCCTTGTCTAGATGTTACTTACAAATCCTATGGATGCGTTCACAACTAACACACTATGGTTTTAAATTCAATAAGATTCCTCTGTACTGCGACAACAAGAGTGCGATTGCTTTATGTTGCAACAATGTTCAACATTCAAGAGCTAAGCACATCGATATTCGCTACCATTTCATAAAGGAGCAAGTGGAGAATGGAATCGTGGAACTATACTTTGTCCGGACTGAATACCAAACTGGCTGACATCTTTACTAATCCGTTGCCTCGAGAGAGATTTAACTTCTTGATTGATAAGCTTGGTATGAGAAGCATGTCTCCAGAAACATTGAAACGTCTGCAGAGGAAATGGAAGAGTGATGGTGGTAACTCATATCCTGTATATATGTACATATGAAAACATAAAAAATCCAAAAAGATTTCCCTTTTATAAAATTTTACAAAAACAAAAGAAAAAATTAAAAAAATCAGAAAAATATAAAAATATGTGTCTCTGGCATATCTTCTAAAAATCGATAACATTTACGGCCTTAGAAATGTCATTCAATTATGATACGAGACTGTAAATGAAGTTCAAGCAGAAGTTACAAAAGTTTTCAAAACATGCCAAAATGGCTTGTTATTATTTCAGATAGCAACCCGGTCATCATCTTAAAAGCAAGTATGTCATCAAAAAGACAACTTGACCTCACAACGGGAATTAATTTTCTCGGGAATGAATTACGTTATATTCATTCAAAGGCTTGTGATTACTTTGCATCACAACCCGTGCTTCTTATAATCCGTAAGTGTACGTGTCAGTGCGCTTATGTGTAAAAATAAGAGAAATCTTATTTTCTTGGGTGTTGATTTTCAAAATATATAATAATCATCTTTCAGATTCAACAAATCATCATTTTTCTAAGACAATTTTGAACCATCAAATAACGACTACAACTCTTTAACTAGAAAACGGGTCATTATTTGAGGGGGAGAAACTGTCAAAATCATCTTCTTCATAATTAATAAGGTGTTAATCAGAAAAGGTTTTTAATGGTGTCGGGTGAATAATTAAAGGGGAGTTGATTAATTTCAACTCAATCGAGCTTTATTTGCTATATGTTTAATCTTGTTGGGGTATTAATGCAAAATGTGAGACTTTTTCTTGATTCTAAACCTTAGGGACTAGTTTTGCCACTTAGGAAACTTTAGTATACCTTAGGAATAGTTTTATAAAAAAGTTATAACATTATTAAACCTCAGGGGGCATTTATGCCAAATCTCAAAAGATTTAAACATCAAACACCCCCTTTGCCCCGTTCCTTATTCACACGAACAAACACAAACTCACTCATAAACCTTTTCCCTCCATTGTTGATCTTCAAGACCTCAAGAAATAGCTCCATTCTCGTTTAGATCTTAAGGTACACACGTTTTAAGGACATATTACCCATATAAACTGACCGAACATTGGATTTTAGCTTGAAAAACCCTAAAATCGACCTAACTTGAAGACACCTTAAAAAGTGGATGAAAAGTTAAATTGATTGAGGGGTTTTGGTCTATTAAGGGTCTAGATGTTGTGCTTTAAACAGTTTTTAATGGGGACAACTCCTTCTTGGGATTTGATCGATTCTTGAATTCAAAAATAGTAAAAAATGGTCAAGAACTTTAAAATGTACATGGGTTTGGGTTTAAGACTTGTATATTGATAGTTTGAGTGCATTTGAGTGCTTGGTTGCATGCTTACATGATAAATCTTGAAATTTATGAGGTTTTGAGCTCATATGGGTCGAACGTAGCTTAAGTCAAGATTTTTTTTGGTTAATTTGTGCTTTAAAGATATTAGAATAATATATTGATGGTATATGATCATGTTGAAGTGAACTTAGAGGCTTAAAAGGGTGATAATTGTTTGTGTAAAAATCTGTATAGGCGATCTATACATATAGAATTTTATAACAGGCGATCAATACATATTGAACTTTACTCAGGCGATCAATATACAAGTTTACATAGGCGATCTATACAGAGAATTAACTCAGGCGATCTATACCAGGCGATCAATACATGTTTAATTACAAAAGGCGATCAATACATGCTTAATTACAACAGGCGATCTATACACACGATATTACAACAGGCGATCTATACACACAACCTTATACAAGCGATCTATACACTATCCTAAGGCATACTATACTTGATTTTTCCTAATCTAACTAATCTAGTAATCTTGGTAATTCACCTCATAACCTAATCTAAGTGTAATTTAATCCTATCTTGTCATATAGTGATTAAGTTAGGTATAATTTTCCTTAGAAATCTTAAGTGTTTGCCTTGATTTCATTAGTTTGCCTATAATCAATGTGGTGTATGAGAGTGTGTGTATCCTGGTTGCATGTGTATCCATAATTTGAATTGTGTGTAGTTGTATCAATTTGTTGCCTTGTATTTGTTTGCCTATCTCCTGTTGTAAACTCTGTTTTGCATCAATGATCTAGAATCATGACTTAGATTGTCTATCAGTGTTATATATATTTGCGTGTGTATGAATTGTATGTGACAACTCTTAGCAGAATCATGACTTCCATCACTGCTTAACAAACCAAGCTTGATCTTGAACTTGTTCCCAAAGAGAATCGACTTGACATTGGAAAATGCAATGGAAGAATCCCTCGAGGATTAAAACCAAAAGAAGAAACATTTCAAGTTGTTCTGGATGCACTTGCACTCACTCCATGCTATCCTGCATTTCTCATCACTGCTGATGTCCCTGAAGTGTATATGCATCAATTCTGGAATTGCATATACAAGCATGACGACTTCTACAGATTCAAGATTGATAAGAAGAAACGATTCAAGCTTACCTTGGAAGTCTTCAGAGATATCTTTCAGATTTGCCCAAGAGTACCTGGTCGTGACTTTGATGCTCTTCCTTCTGAAGAAGACACTATATCTTTCTTAAGAGATCTCGGTCATACTGGGGTTATCAATTCACTCAATGATGTTGTTATCGATCAGATGCATCAACCGTGGAGAACTTTTGCTGCTATTATCAACAGAAGCCTTTCTGGAAAGACTAGTGGTCTTGACAAACTTCGTCTTTCCCGAGCACAAATCCTTTGGGGCATGTACCATCAGAAGTATGTAGACTATGTGGAACTACTCTGGGAAGACTTCACCTATCAGATTGACAACAAAGTCTACAAAAAGCAAGAAAAGATGTACTACCCTCGTTTCACCAAAGTTATCATTCACCACTTCCTTATTCAAGAAAAGTCACTTTCCTGGAGAAACAGAATTAGGATGCACACCTCCAAAGATGACTACTTGATTAACACCTTAAGATTTGTTTCAAGAAAAGAAGCATCCCAGATCTATGGAGCAGTTCTACCTGAATGTTTGACAAGTCCAGAGATGAAGGAAAGTAAAGCGTACAAGACTTATCTTGGCTATGCTACAGGTGAGGTGCCTCCCAAGGTTGCTAGAAAATTCAAGAAAGCCTCTCCATCCAAGAAGGAAAGTGAGCTAGTCCCTGGAGATGAAGAACCTGTCAAAAAGGGCAAAAGATTGAAGACACCTGCCAAAAAGTCTACTTCTAAGCCAGCAACAGGTATCGTCATCCGAGAGCCTCCTGTGGAAACAAAGTCAAAAAGAAAGGAAAAAGAAAAGGTGGATGTAGCTCATGGAAAAGGAATGAAGCTGCTGCCGAGAAACCACCAAGTGTTGAAAAAATCACACCTACTGTTACAAGTGAAGGAACTGGTAATGAACCAGGGGTTCCCGATGTGACCAATGATGACTCTTCTGAGAGTGAATCTGAGTCTTAGGGTAATGATGAAGACGACAACAACAACGAACAAGAATTAAGTGATGAAAGTAGTAAGCAAGAGAATGAAAGTGAAGAGCAAGAATTGGATTCAGAGCAAGAAGAAGAATCTGATGATGATGATTAAGAAGAAGAGGAGTTTGATCATGAAAATGAATATAAAGATGATGAGATGAAAAGTGATGAAGAACAAGGAATGGATGATACTACCGACCAATTTGATGATGAAGCAGATGCAAGATTAGAAGAACCCACTGAGACTGCTACAAGAATTATTCAAGGTGAGGGTAATGACACTTAAATGACTGAAGCTCAACAAAGGAATGAAAATGTAAAGACTACTCAAGAACAAGTTGTTGAAGATGCCCATGTGATAATTTCTACTATTCCAAAGAAGACAGAAGTCCCTGTTACTAGTTCTTCTTGCTCATCCGACTTGGCATCTAAATTCCTAAATTTTTCAGATATTCCTCAAAATGATGCAAAAATAGTGTCTCTACTAGATGTTCATGTCCACCATGAAGTCCCTAGAACTCAAGCACCAACTCTCCTTACAATACCAGTTTCAGTTATCACTGAATCATTACCGGTATTTACAAACATTCCTCAATCATCATACACCTTCACTCCTACACCAATTTAAGCAACACCCACTCCACCGCCGATAATTGAAACTACAAATCCTCAATCTAATCTTCCTGATTTCTCATCAGTCTTTCGATTCAACGATAGAATCACAACATTGGAAAAAGAAGTTGTTGATCTTAAGAAAGACCCTCTACATACTCAAGTGACATCTTTAGTTGACAGTCATCTAGACACAAGGTTGGGAGAAACCAGATAAGAATTCATGAACTTCCTTTTAGAGTCTCTCGCGACAAGAATCGAAGAACAAGTAAAAGATCAGTTGCCTCAGATTCTGCCCTAGGAAGAGTCTAACTTCGATCCACCTGTGATTAAAAAGTTGATTAAAGAATCACGTGATGAAGTTACTCTAGCGAAGGTGTCTTCTCAATCACAATCTACTTATGAGGCTGCTTCTACACTTACTGAATTTGAGTTAAAGAAGATTCTTCTCGACAAAATGGAGAAAAGTGAATCATATCTGACGGCTCCCGAACACCGAGATTGCTATGATGGTTTGAAAAAATCTTACGCTCTCGACAAATATTTCTTTTATTCTTATGATGTATATTCATTGAAGCTTGGCCGAAAAGACAAGGATAAAGATGAAGACCCTTCCGCTGGATCAGACCGAGGGTTAAAGAAGAAAAAGAGAAGCAAAGATGCTGAACCAACCACTGGTCCGAAAAAGAAAGATTCTACGTCCGGCTCCTTCAAAGGTACCAAGTCTCAACCAAAATCTACTGGAAATTCTATTCAATCAAAGGAACCAGTGTTCGAGGTTGCGGATTCAGACATGCCACAAGATCAAGAAAGGAATATGGGAGATAATGAAGATGAGCCAAGGAATAAGACTTCCTCTATACGTAACTAGTTCAAGAAATACATCACCTCCAGAACCCATGACCCTGACTGGTGTTGTTGCAAGACTACACATGAAGGGGCCATCTTAAAATTGCGTTGATGACTTCTAACTACTTCTACTTCTATGGTAAATCATTAAAGGACTTTGATGATGGATGAGCACTCCCATAGACTTTCTTCATACACTTGAATGGTCCTGACAAATCAAAGAATTTTAACGCAATAAATCTGTTAGGACCTGACATCAAACTACTCGGACGGCACCCTCCACTCCAATTTTGTTGAATTAGAATATGACTTTGAAGAATGCTACAAGGCTCTTTCAGAAAAGCTTGATTGGGAAAATCCTGAAGGCGGTGACTACCCATTTGATCTTTCCAAACCCCTTCCTTTGATCATGCGTGGAAAACGTCAAAGAGTACAATTTGAATACTTCATCAACAATGATCTCAAGTATCTACAAGGAGAGTTTCACTACTGACATACACCGACGTCTTATGCCCTAGACAAAGCTGCTCAGTATGATCTTCTAGGGCATGAGACCAATGGTTCCAAACATATGGAGTCATGTTAAAGTTGATTCTGATAGATATCGTTATTGGGTATCTCACATTGGAGAGAACAACGTAAAGTCCTTCTATGCATATGCAAGAGGCATATAATCAAGAGGAGATGTATATTCTACTAAACGTATTATGGCAGTCACTTATGTAAAGGTAATGAGGAAACATGGATACGGGTACTTGGAAGAGATTGTAGTGAGAAGAGCTGATAACGTACTATACAGATTCAAGGAGGTGACTTTCCATGTGACTTCAAAACAATTGATATGGGATATGTTAATTTTGTGGTTCAGAATTGGGACTCAAAATCTTTCAGGGGAGTGATGGAGCTGACTTCGCAATAGCCCTAAGGATGTTCACTAGAATTCTGGTTATTTAGAAGCTAGTCGAGGATCTTCAACTTGGAGTTAAAAGTTATCAAAATAAGATCAACGTCACCAAGCTTGATACTACAAGACCAGATCTCAGAAAAAGGCACCCGTACACTCCGTAAAGACCCCTCAAGATTCATTTTTGTCAACGACTTAAGAGGAACAGGTTGATGTTGACTTGACGAAACTGTAACAAGTTCAGTTGATGGCACGTTAACCAGGCTTTTCTTTACTCGAATACAATTCACCAAGAATATCGACATGTGTACTTGCCGAAGAGTAGTGGAGCACATTAGAAAAGAAGAGCTCATTTCATGCTCAATGAATCCAACAAGTGCCTAAAGGAAAGGAGGAGGATGAGGAGTTTGGAGAAATTTGTTGGCGGTAGACTCTACGAAACTGACCTCAGACTGCTCCAAAGAACAATATGACTTCGTCATATTGTGTTCATATCTCAAAGGTCATTTCGTATATCATAAACTTGTGAATTTGTATATATGTAGTATAGACTTAATCTGAAAATAAAGGTATGCTTGAGTATAAATTTTTCAAGAATTTCTTAGTAAATTTAAAAAATTTCAAATTATTATACTTAGCACAGTCTTATATTCCCTCAAAACTTGAGGAGGAGCATTAAAATGTTCCTAATATTGATTATGTAACATTTTGTCCCCGAACATTTAATCAATTGATATCCAAAATATCAAGGGATTAACATTTTGTAAGGGAGATATGGTGATAAATGAATCTAATTGTATTTACTTGTGACCATATAAAATAGATCAATGCACTCCAAACACTTGCATGTACTACGATTCAAGATGCACATGTTAAGGGGAGCTTTTAGTGATGCTGAAAAAACTCTGAAAGTGTAAATCTTTTGAATTTATATCAATCACTTGGATTAACCTTCTAATGATTTTGGTTTTGTTTGTGATGGAATTACCATAAAGACCGACCATGTACTTAATTTTATGGAGTTATAAGGTGGCTAGGCCCATAGGTATTAAATCCACTGATCCAACCACTCTGCACCGGAGGGATACTACCCAGGGGATATCCACTAGTTGTGTAGAAGTCCTTTAGGTATGATACAAAAAGGAGAAAAAGTGAGAATGTGTATAATGCATGGACTAAGATGGAGCTAACACTAGAACAAACCCAAACAGGTGTTAGTTATGAAGTCTCGGTAAGCATTGAAGGGGTTGAAGAATGAAAAATAATTGTAAGGATAAAGGGTGAAAAGAAAGAAGCCCTCCATACACTTAGGCAGAAACCTGGGTTAAATAATAATCTGTCAAAAACACTAAAGTTGTTGTTGATATGAAGACAGTCATGGTCCTAGTGAGCTATGCACACTACATAGCCACTCAAGGTCTCTCAACAGACTCTTGTTTCATTTCTCACGGAGATTACACGCATTTCTATTGACTTTCTCACTCCGAGTTAGTTGATATTGAAAAGGTGGCAGTCTGCTCCAGCCTCCGATCACTAAAAACAAAGTGCACTATTAAGTCTAGAGCCAAAAGAGATCATCCATAAATCTCATTAGGACACTTGTCAAATCATGCTTGCTATATCACATAATGTGAATAACAAGTTAACATATTAAGAGTCCTACGCATTATCCTTGTGATTTTGCCAGAACATCCGAGTGATTTCATTCACTATGAAGATGGAAATCCTGCTTGAGCCAACATCAAACAAGCTCATAGTAGGTGACTTGTGCGATTCTATATGAATCAAACTTGTGACAACTGGAAAGAAACGATGGTGCGATTCTATAAGAATCAAACTTGTTCCAGGTTATGAATTGACGATTGTTGATGAATTTTTGAAATGATTAACACTCTCGATGTGTCACAAAACCACTTTACCAAGTGACATGTCGATTGATTTTCAAATCAATTTTTCATTTCAATCGGTGAGATAGTAACTCACTGGTTCACTCTTATCGTGTTGTCTGCTTTGAGACGTTCCGATAATGAGAACATGCTGAGTTTGATGAATCTGATACATATGTGTTAGAAAGATTCGATACTTTAGCTGGAAATCCTGTCAAGGAGATTCTTCTTAAATTGAATCTACCTGATCACAGGTCGATCCTTACGGATTCGAAGGTTACTCCAACCAACCACGGGCGAATGACAAAGCCATATTCGTCCCTCCGCTTTATTGCTAACTGTTTTAATGCAGGATATTTAAAGATGGAGGTGAAGGTACCTGATTCCAGCTGACTCACAAGATTCATAGCCACATGCTCATACCCGACCGACAAATATAAAGACATCATGAAAGCTCAAGTACATGTTTCAAGACTTCTGCTACTCTGATATCGTACGTCCTTCTTGAAGTGACAAAGTGTTAAAGTTAATGAAATTCAAGAAAGATGCATTATTAAAGCTTTTCAAGATTATCAAATCAAGAAAGGTATGAGCATGTCAGTCCAGAAGTCACAAGTTCATGAGATGGCAAAGTCTACAAGATGGCGAAACGAGATTATGCTTGGTTGATGATCTTAAGGTGTTGAAGATCTCATTCTCACATTCTAGTCAAATAAAGATACAAGCTCACTCAAAGTCAATGATCACTCATCATATCACAAGTTAATGATTGAAGTTAAAGACTACGAGCTCAAGACCGAAGTGACAACATAGTATGCTATGTTTAAATTTTTTGTAAATTGGAGTAACCTCCCTTAGGGGGGTATTGTTAGAAATACAGAAAAGTATCGGTCACTTCTAATATAAGTAGTCATAGCTCGTAGTAATTAGTAATTGTTATGTTAGTAAAGCTAACTGGGCCAAAGATCATAGTAAGCCATAAACACAAGCCCATGGCGGTTATGCAAGGGAAATATATAAACCTCTCCAAACATGAGAGGGTTATTGATTGTTCATTTCTCACATTTTCACTAAGCTAATATTATCTTTTCGTTCTCTCTTATTCTATTTATCATATTTCAACCAATCTCTTTCTCTCTCTAAACTCTAAGTGAACATTCATTGTATGTGTTAAGATATTTCTACATTGATATAAACCATGCAAGATCGGCTTAAAAATATCACCAAAGAAATAAACAATAGAGCTGTTAGAAATTGTTTGAAAATGAGCCTTAGTGAATTAAAATTAAAATTCTCTCCACTCGAGAAAAAACAAGGAGTTGATCTGAATGTACAAATTTGTCAAATCACTTAAAAGTGACAACGAAAAACTTAAAGAGGAATTTCTTAAGCTAACTAAATTTGAAAAAAGTACATATTGCTTAAATGAAATGTTAAGCAATAAAAAACCCTCCAGAGATAAATTGGGTTCAGGGATTAACTCATTTGAAGCATCAACTAGTAGATCTATAAAAAGGGGGGGGGGGGGAAGGGGGGGAAATCACATTTGTGAAATTCTCTATTGAAACAGGGTCCCCAAATAATTACTGAGGGCGGCCCCCATAAGCACAAAAGCCACCCAAAGAAATTAAGGGGCCGTCTGTTTGGTTCACCAGAATCTGAAAAAATCATTCTTTTTCAAAATTCATTTTGGGGTCTAGACCAAAAACATTTAAGGTAAACAATATTCAAATTCTAGTTGTAGCGATAATGAGGTTAAACAATTTTATAAAAAATCGTTAAAACCTGGAGTTGGATTTTATAAACCAAGTTTTAGGTCAAAAACTCCACCACCTAAAAGAGTCATAATCATTATCCTCGTTCTAAGGACACCACAACAAAAGGTAAATGATGGTCGACAAAAACCACCCATGGTTTTCCATAACTTGGAATAAACCTCCAACCTCGAATGTTACCTTGCATGGGGAATGTGTCTACATTTCACATCCAATCAAATGTAACAAATTCATGGGATGTTTAGCACTAACAACTTTGGACCCATGAAATATTAGGGACCAAATGTTTGAGTTGTTGTCTTATATAAATAGATATTCCTTGGAGGCGACTTGGAACCCGATGAGTGGATAAAAGATAGTGGTTGCTCTAAACAATGTCGGGTAACCGAAAGCTCACTCTACATCATACAAGGATACAATGGAGGTAACGTATTTTTTGGTATGTAATCTTTTGTGGTAACATCATTGGCAAAGGTACGATTTCTAATGACTCTCTCAATATAGATAATGTAGAGCATGTAGATAACTTAAGATTTAACTTGTTAAGTGTAGGACAAATATGTGATAATAAATGTAGGGTAACTTTCTCTAAACACGATAGTGAAATCACTAAGGACGGTAAGGTTATAGTTAGAGGTATTAAGGATGAAAGGCTTATATGTGATGAAATTAGGAAATAAACCGAAAGACAAAATTTGTCTTGCAACGATTGATGAAAACTCTACTTTGTGGCATAGGAGATTAGGTCATGCTAATATGCGTCTCATTTAATCGTTAGCTTCTAAGGAACTTGTTAGAAACTTACCTAAGCTTAAGTTTGATCAACATTTCTGTGATGCTTGCAAAATTAGAAAACAAGCTCACGTTAGTCACAAAGCTAAGAATATAGTCTCAACAACTAGATGCTTAGAACTTCTCCATATGGATCTCTTTTGTCCTTCCGCCATATGGAGTTATGGAGGAAATCTCTACACCTTAGTAATAGTAGACGATTATTCTAGGTATACATAGACAATATTCCTTAAGACTAAGAACAGCCTTTGATCAATTTAAGATATTTAGTAGAAAAATACCAAACCAATTAGGATGTCTAAGAGTGTCAATTAGGACGGACCACGATAGAGAATTTGCTTATGAAGTGCAATTTGGAGAGTTTTGTAATGCCAACGGTATTACACATATGTACTCCACAATCAAATGGCGTGGTAGAAAGGAAAAATAGGACAGTACAAGAAATCAGTAGAACCATGTTGAATGAAAAATCGTTATCGCAAAAGTTTTGGTGTAACGCCGTAGATACTTCAACATACATCCTCAATCAAATCCTAATTAGAGCCATCTTAGGTAAAACACCTTATGGACTCTTGAGAGGTAGGAAACCTACTCTTGATTACTTTAGGCTGTTTGGAAGTAAGTGCTTCATTTTAAACACCAAATACAACCTTACTAAGTTTGACCTAAAGTCATACGAATGCGTCTTTTTAGGTTACTCCCAACATAGCCAAGCCTACATTTTCCTAAACAAACACACCATGAAAATTGAAGAATTACTAAACATGACATTCGATGAAACTCCTCCACCCTCTAAGACATAACCCTTGGTGGATGATGACTTAGATGAAGAAGAAGCAATTAAGGTTACCGAAAAGAAAAGCCTAAAAATGACATTAAGGATGAAACTTTAGAAATTGATAAAGTAGTCAATATTAAGAAATCTTAAAACCATCAATAGAAAATGCATGGAAACCTTAACTAGAAACCCTTAGGTTCAAGCCTTAAAACCAAAGTAACTTCTTTTGTTTTATATCAACTATAGAACTTTAGAATTTGAATGAAACCTTAAAGGATGAAAGTTAGATAATCGCCATACAAGAAGAATTAAATCAATTAATTACAAATGATGTTTAGGAGTTAGTACCACAACCTAAGTATATGATAATTATAAGAACTAAGGGGTGTTAGAAATATGTTTGACAAGATAGGGTGTCATTTCTCCAAAATAAGGCACGGTTAGTCGCCAGGCTATAATCAACAAGAGGGCATAGATTATGATGAAACTTATGCCCCAGTTGCTAGGTTAGAGTCTATTAGGATATTATTAGCTTATTCTTGTGCTTTAGAATTTAAGTTATTCAAAATGGATATAAAAAGTGCATTCCTAAACGGTTTTATCAATGAGGAGGTATATGTGGGACAACCTCCAGGATTCATTGATCATCATCATCATCATCATCGTGTTGATGAGATGACGTGCCTTAATGATGAGAAGATAAACAAGATACGGAATGACGTGCCTTGCTACGATCACTTCAAGGTCGTCGAGTTTGTTTTAGGGCAAGAGGACGCATGACTCGATCAACAATGTCATAAATGCCATTGTCAAGATGAGGATACATTTGCATGATGTGTCGATAAAGATGAGTAAGATACATGCCATATGGAAGATTTGCGGTTGGAGTAGCTCTAGCACATTAGATTTTTTTGACGAAGAAATAAGCAAGATTGTATTGTTCTTCGGCAACAACATAATACAACATGTTAGCAAGACAAGCGGGAAGATGGTCCCGATGTCCTCATAGTCCGAACACATTCTCTCGAATGAGTTCTTCCCATTGCTTTATGTCGGGGCTTAATTGTTTGGTGAGAATTTGATTTAGATTGAGAGAGAGCATTTGACTTTTAATTGTACGGTCTACCATGACACGTTCCAATTCAAGAAGTCAACGGATGTCGTCGAGAGTCGAAAGATCGGCGCAATATGGTCCCTCGGTTTCTCGAGAATACTCAAGAGATGCAAGGTCCCACTCGTTTGTAAAAACGGCTTGACCATTGTATGGAATTTTGAGGATTTGACCGAATTGAGCTAGAGTAAGAGTTATGAATTTGTGTTGAATCATAAAAGAGATGACAAGATATCCATATTCATCGGTTTGTACTGTAACTTGACTATAGAAGTCTAGAATGAATCTTGGAATAATCGGTTCGTTGATTTGAAAGAGACAATTGAAGCGAATGTTAGTAAAGAGACGCTCGGTGTTGTTGGATTTATAGTAGGCTTGATCAACAACACGACCTTCGTGAATGTTGCGGTTTTCAATAGGTTTGTAGAATTGGGCAGTGGTAGGGGAGATGTCGGGAATTTTGGATACTTTTGGTATGTAGGATTTGGTGAGAGATATATCGGTTGTGGTAGCCTTTGGCATTTTGTCTCTTAAACAAGTTATCCACGACATAAAATGTTACACAAAAATATAATAAGTAAAATGACATTTTGAAAAATGACAAATGTGGGACAATGATTACTTCGACTCTAAAAATAAAAACCTAAGAAGTGATCCATATGTTCCTTAATTTATTTTTTGACTTAATCTAGGATGTCGAAGAATATATATTAGTTATATATTTCAACATCAAGATAATGACCCAAACACTCCCTTATTAATATAAAATTTGTTTAAGCTTGTCGAAAACTATACGTTAAGTATATATTTTGTTGACAAGTATAAGTTTATTATTTTTGACTTTGACAAAGGTTAAGTAGTGTTTGTTTTGACTCAAAAACATGTTTTAAAATGTTAAACCAAACGCCCCTTTATTTTATACCTTTCATAAAATGTATCAATATATATATATGAATTATATATTTTGATGACTTATACAAGTTAGTTAAGTGTTTATACGATTGACAAAACTATAGTGATGGTCATTTCGACTTTAAAAATTGATCCTAAGAAACGAACCAAACACTCCTTTATTTTTATAAAATATTACTCATTGATTTGAAATATATATACATATGTTTAGATAATCAATACTTGATTATTTTTAACATGTTTTGGCATTAATCGACAATGTGTAAGTTTAGAAATGCATATATGCGAAAGTTCGGTATCATGTTTTGGCATCTTATTCACAATGTGTAAGTTAAAAATGAAATATTTGCTTACAATTCGGTTTATGTATCTTGAGCTTACATATGGCTTTAATTTTTTGACTCAATAAGTGTTTTGATTCAACTATAACTCAAGGGTGTAGTGTTTCTAATGAAAACGGGTAATCATTGTAGTTATGAAAATCCTAAACCAAATTAAGGAATTATAAAATTAATTAAAAACACCCGATTTGATTAGAAACAAAATTGGATGAAATCAAACCAAAGATGGTTGAATGATTGCTATTCGAATGAAGAAGTTCTATAAGAAAACTGGAAGGAGGGTTCGTATGGATGGAAAAACACCTGTTGGTTTTGACAAAAAGAACATTGATGCTTCATTTGTCACAAAAACATGGTCACTTTGCTAGAGTATGTAAACTAAGGGACACATGATGAGAAAGAAGAGGAGAGACTCATTTTATCAAACCAAGAAAGCTGGGACAAGCATGAGAAGAATCAGATGGGCTTTGCCTGTCTATTGGATGATGGTTTGTCAAATAGGGAGAACATATGAAGATGAAGAGACAATCAATGCAACCTGGCTATCAGCAAAACCAATTCCAGTAGTGAGGTATAGTAATGGTCTAAAACTTGATGGATTCATATAAATAAGCTTTAAATACACTGGTGTGATGGTAACAAATGAATCAGTTAGGTGATCAAGAAGCACAAATACTTGCCTATAATCAAGCTGTTAAGAAACTAGAAGCTCAACTTGTTACTTTTCAAAACAACAACTTTCTCTAAATGAAAAGCTTACATTTCAAGCAAATGAAATATATGCAAAAGATGAAAAGCTTAAAGATATAGGTGACTAGGAATGTAAGCTGTGAAAGGAAATGGAAACTATTGCAGAAAACATTAGATTCATGGATAAAGATTCTTTACAAGAATCTTTGAAGATTAATTATTCTGGCATGTGTTCAAAAAGTAAGTTGGCTGTAGGGTTTGATATACATATCAAAACAATGAGGTTCTAGTTATGAAGGGAAGAAATGGATTTTTCTGGTTTTTAATTGTTCAGAAGAGGTTTCAGTTGGGAAAACCTTTGTACAGTAGATTTATAAAAAAACTAATGATTTTAAAGGTGTTCTCATCCCTTAAGTGGCGATTTTCACTCCAACCACAAGAAGAATTTGATGAGTCTTTTATGTTTATGGTAAAAAGGACCTCAAGAGCTGAAACCCAATGTATCAGATGATAGACTCCAGTGATTTTTTCTACATGTCAATATATGACAGTGTAGGATCTATATAGATCTTCCTTTAAAATTCTGTGATCCTGAATCTGAGATTTCAAGTGATACCTAAGAAGTGTATAGTTTACACCTATAACAACAAATGACAAACAGGTGTGGTAGTATCAAAATCATATGGAGGTTGAACCTAGTGTATTTTTCACATATATAATACCTAGAAACATCAAAGATCAAGACACACCTAAGTTAATAGGAATAATTAGAAATGCTATGATGGAAAAGAGTACATATGGGAGGTTACTCTTTAACAATGAAGAACTTGTTTTGTTTGTGGTTGTCTAAGTCATTGTATCAAAGATTGTGACTTTTTTGAAAGAAAAGGCAAGAGAGGTGAATTTAAGATACATAGGTTTTTTATTACTGGTATAGGGTGGCAAAACCAGTATGGACAAATGCTAACAGGGTTAATCATGCGGGCATATCAATTTGTATCCTAAACAGTACAACTGAATGGTGTAGGCCTAATGCTAATTTCTGTCAGGCATGATGTTAATACTAGTAGGGTAAATGTTAATTCTGTCAGGTCTAATGTTAATACTGGTAGGACAAATGTTAATCCTGTTAGGCCTACAGTTAATACTGGTAGTTCTAATCTTAATATTGTTAGTTCTAGACAGTTAGTACCTATCAAGACCTCAAACAGTTTTAGTCCTAAAAGTCCACAGGTGAATCTATTTAATCAAAGAAGGCATTTTTCAAAATCACCTTCATCTGTAAGAAGACCCTTTGCAAAAATTACAGCATAAATGTCCCATTCTCATGCTGTAAAGGAAAATTGGGGATCTGCTGTTAAGACCTCAGCAGGTTATAATTGGAGGAACTCTAAACCACACTCCAATTGTGACAGTGGACCAATTTTTTTTAGAACTGTGAATGCTAAGGTCTCAAGGCAGTCCCAAGCTGTAAAGGCCTGGGTCCTAAGTGAAACTAATTTTTCTTTTTCATGTGCAGGATCATCACTGAAGATCATGGTAGATTGAGGTATATTTGATAGTGAGCTTAGGGCGCATGATAGGTTACGAGGATCAACTGAGGATTTTTGAAGAATTCAATGGGGGTTCTGTATACCTTTGGAGGTAGCAAATGCTACATAACTGGTAAAGGTAGAATAAAAGTTGGTAATTTAGAATTTGATAGTGTGTCTTTTGTAAATGATTTTTGGGCAATTTTAACCTTTTCTAACATATCACAATTCACTGTGATATGCAGCTCAAGGTTCTTTTTACTGAAACTGGAATGTCTTCGTTGTGTCTTCATTGACTTTAAGATGCCTGATGTAAAATCAGATTTTCTAATGGTCCTAGAAATCTCATTATGTACAGTTTAGTTTGAGTGGCACCTACATCCTGCGAAAGGTTTTTTACTGTTTGATTGCTAAAGCCTCATCTGTTGATTACTAAATTGTGGCACAAAAAGGTTAGGTCATATCAATTTAAATAACTTAAACAATCTTGTGCAAGGGAATCCTGTAAGAGGTTACCGTTCATTCGGTTTTCAAAATGAACTTCATGTGTTGCTACCATAAAGGTAAACATCACGGGCCTCCTGCAAGGGCCACAATTAGATAGATAAATCACTGAGCCATTTCAACACCTTGCATATGGATCTTTTTGGTCCTACTTCTGTAAGAAGCATTAATCCATGCAAAGATTATTGATTGTAATTACTGATGATTGTACCAGATTTAGTTGGGTATTCTTTTTTGGCTCTATGGATGAAACTTTCTATAATTGGCTTTCTGCAGAACTTTTATTGGCAGATTGAAAACAGCTTAGTATTAGGGTTAAATCATTAGATACAGATAATGGCATTGGAATTTAAGAATAGAGATATGCTTGATATTGTTGTGGATACAAAGGAATATTAGAACAAGAGTATAGCATGCAGAACTTCCACAACAGAATAGAGTTGCTGAAAGAATGAACTGGAGGCCGCTAGGGCTATGCTAGCAGACTCACTCTTACCAACTAATTTTTGGGCAAAAGCAGTTAGTACTACTTGCTATATCTTTAATAGGGTAAGGGTGACTAAACCTCAAAACAAAAGTCCTTATGAGCTTTTGTTTGGCCACAAACCAATTATTAGCTACATAAGACCTTTTGGGTGTCATGTTACCATTTTGGATACTCTAAGTGTGCTTGGCAAGTTTGATGGAAAGTGTGATGAGGGTTTCTTAGTTGGTTACTCACTAAATAGCAAAGCCTTTAGGGTATATAATTTAGTAACCAAAAAGGTAGAAGTAAATCTGCATGTAAAATTTCTTGAAGAAAAACCTAATGTTAAAGGAGTAGGATATTGATGGATGTTTGATATTGATTATCTAACTAATTCTATGAACTATATTCTTGTGTCTTTGGAGAATCAAACTAACCCACATGCAGGTACTTCAGAAGTGACTAACATTACAGGTACACTACCAACTCCTAATGCAAATGCTTCTGAGGAAGAAGATGAGGTTGAGGAGCTTATTGTTGTGCCTACTGCGGTCAGGCATACTGCATCAAAAGTTAGACTAAGGGAGTCTTCTACTAATTCAAAGGCAGAGGAGTTTTTGACAGAGCTTCAAAACCTTAAAACACAAGAGAAGGAGGCTTATTATACTAGAATTTCACAAGATACTCCTGAAATTCTAGCTTTTAGAAGAGAATTAGATGAACTTGCTCCAAAGCATTTAAGGGAAGTACCTAAGAACAAAGCTACCAGTACTACCTCAGTTAATTCTGGTAGTGGATCAGTTAATTCTCAACATGCTGATCAAGATGATTCAGATATGCCAGAGCTCACAATCTTTAACAAGCCTCAGAAAGGGATTTTTGATGAGGCTTCTTATGATGACGAGGGTATGGTCCATGATTTCAACAACTTACCAACAGAAGTAGCTGTTAGTCCCATTCCTACTCTTAGGATACACAACATTCACCCACAAAGTCAAATACTGGGTGATCCTAAGTCATCTGTGCAAACTAGAAGCAGAGTGCAGCAAAATTCAAGAGCACATGCACTTGTAAGTTATGTTCAAAAGCAGCAAAGGAACAATCACAAAGATCAATAGCATTGTTTGTTTACCTGCTTCTTATCTCAGGAGGAACCTAAAAAGATTTCTGAAGCTTTAAAAGATGACAGTTTGGTTGAAGCAATGCAAGAGGAGTTGTTACAGTTTAGGCTGCAATAGGTATGGATTCTAGTAGATCCACCTCATGGAGCAAAGGTGATTGGAACAAAATGGGTATACAGAAACAAACAGGATGAAAGAGGAGTAGTTGTCAGAAATAAGGCAAGACTAGTGGCCCAAGGTCACAGACAGGAAGAGGGTATTGACTATGATGAGGTTTTTGCTCCTGTGGCAAGAATAGAAGCTATCAGGTTATTTTTAGCCTTTGCCTCATTTATGGGGTTCATAGTATACCAAATGGATGTAAAAAGTGCATTTTTGTATGGCACTATAGATGAAGAGGTGTATGTTTCTCAACCTCCTGGTTTTGTTGATCCTGATCATCCTAAGAAGGTTTATAAGGTTGTTAAAGCTTTATATGGATTACATCAAGCTCCTAGAGCTTGGTATGCTACTCTATCAACATTTCTAGAGAAGCATGGATACAGGAGGGGTACCATAGACAAGACTTTATTTATTAAGAAGGACAAGAAGGATATCATGCTAGTTCAAGTGTATGTTGATGATATCATTTTTGGCTCTACTAGAAAGTCTTGGTGTGATGAATTTAAGGCCTTGATGAAAGGCAGATTTCAAATGAGTTCTATGGGTGAACTCATATTCTTTCTTGGATTGCAAGTCAAACAAAAGACAGATGGAATTTTTATTTCTCAAGACAAGTATGTTGCAGACATGCTGAAAAAGTTTGACCTTGCTAGTGTGAAAACTACAATAACCCCTATGGAGACCAAGATGGCATTGACAAAAGATAAGGAGGTTGATGAAGTGGATGTACACTTATACAGATCTATGATAGGTTCTCTCATGTATTTAACTGCCTCTAGGCCTGATATAATGTTTGCAGTATGTGCTTGTTCTCGTTTTTAGGTTACTCCTAAGACTTCACACCTAAATGCTGTGAGAGAACACAAACCCCCCCCCACACAAAAAAAACACAAAAAAAAACAAAAACCCCAAACCCCCCCCCCCCCCCCCCCCCCCCCCCCCCCCCCCCCCCCCCCCCCCCCCCCCCCAAAAAAAAAAAAAGAAAAAAAACAACAAACTACCTTAGGGCAACTAATTTTGGGCTTATTGGTTCTAAAGAATCATCTTTTGACCTGGAAGCTTTCTCAGATAGTGACTATGCTGGGGCAAACCTTGACAGGAAATCCACAACTGGTGGTTGTCAATTTCTTGGAAGCAGATTAATTTCATGACAATGCAAGAAACAAACCATAGTGACTACCTCTACAATAGAAGTTGAATATGTAGCTGCTGCAAGTTGTTGTAGACAAGTATTGTGGATTCCCCCCCCCCCCCCCCCCCCCCCCCCCCCCCCCCCCCCCCCCCCCCCCCCCCCCCCCCTGAAAATCAAATGTTGGACTATTGGTTTCAATTTCTTGGAATACCAAAATCCACATTGATAATGAAAGCACAATATGCATTGTGAAGAATCCGGTGTATCACTCCAAGACAAAGCACATAGAGATCAGGACCTACCATTTATATAAGATTTCTTATGAGAAGAAGCTCATTAGGGTAGAGAAAATTCACACAGACTTCAATGTAGCTGACCTATTGACCAAAGCTTTTGATGGATCAAGGTTCAATTTCTTAGTGGTTAATATTGGTATGATAAATCCATAGCTACATTTAAGGGGAGGATTAAATGTATAGTTTGTAATCTAGTAATACTAGTTAGTAGAATTAATTATGATAGGTTATCTTACTTTTAGTAGTTATTAAAATATAATAGATCTAGTAACATAGTGTTTTCGAATAGTTTTGTAGTATATTTTGTGTGTGGCTTAACGTTTTCAGGTTATACTTGGATTGCATTGGAGCATGGATTAAAGTTGAACTGAAGTTGTGCAAAAGTTAATTCTGGTATTGTCAATATTAATTCTGGTAGTTTACTAGTTAATTCTGGTAAGCTTATTGTTAGTTCTGACAATAAAATGTTAATACTGGTTGACCAGATTTAAGTCTGGTAGGCCAATATTAATACTGGTAACTAGTCGTTAGTACTGTTTGGTCTCACAACTTTGACTTTTCTCTAAATATGACCGTTATAACAAATTGCGGGGATATTTAAGCGGATAATGATACAAATTGGATATTTACTGTTTTATCTCACCTAAAATAGTTTTCTTCATTAAAAAGAGCCTATTTTCTCGGAGGGACAATTGAAATTCATTATTTTTCGCATATAAAGTCAATTAGCAGCTACAATCAGTACTAAGTTACCAAAACGAGTCAAACCCAGTTGATAATCACCAACAATCACAACCTTTTTACTACAATTTCAACGAATGGCTTCCATGAAATACTGCGACAAGCATAACCAAGTGGGATTCTTAAAGAAACCTGAAGAAAGTGCAGGGTTTGCAGAGATAGTAGATTTCTTAAAAGGCTCGCATATCAGGTATGCCTTGACTCACAATCCTACTATCCATGACTCCCTAGTCAAACAGTTTTGGCAGACTGCAACTGCCTCAACTCTTGCTGATGGGACTCTAGAACTAAGAGCAACCATAGATACTCTTGAGTATACAATCACTGAGGCATCTGTTCGAAGTAAGCTTCAATTAGCCGATGCTTCAGGGATTTCTATGTTGCCAAATACTGAGATTTTTGAGGGAATGGGGAATATGGGGTATCCAACTGATGGTTCTTTTACTTTTTGGAAAAGCTTTTTCACACCCCAATGGCGATTCTTGGTCCATCATATTTTACACTGCATAAGCCCTAAAAGTGGTGGATGGGATCAATTTGGTAGCAATATTGCAACTGCTTTGATTTGTCTTTCCACTGGCAGGGTTTATAACTTTTCAAAATTGATTTTTGATGGAATGGTGGCTAATTTGAAAAGTAAAACTAAGTTTTTGATGTACCCTCGCTTTCTACAAATGATTTTGGAAATACAAACTGAAAGCAAACACCCTTATTTGGCTGTGGCCTTGACCAAAAAGATTTTTGGAAACATGAAAAGGGGTTTTAGGGGGGTACCAAGACCTTTATTGCCTGCTATGTTGCCTGTTGTTGCTCAAAATGCAGGTCAAGCAGATCAAGCTGGAACTCAATCTCAACCATCATCCTCTACAGTTCCACCACCACCTACATCTCAACCTGCACCAACTGAATCCACCACCATTCCACCTACACCTGTAACTGAACCAACATCTGAACCTTCATCACCTTCTACTGCACCTGAACATGAAACCATGGAGCACCCCTTTGAGCAACCATCACCTGAACACCAACCATCTTCACCTAGACAAGAATCTGACATTCCACAAACCCAGGCTCCTACTCATACTCATGAGGCAGAAACAGGGCACATGTCAGTAGATGATCTTTTTCAACTGGTTCCACAGTTAATGACCAGGATTGAAAGCTTGGAGAAGGATCTCAAGCAGACTAAGCAGACTATGGGGAATGCAATAGTGAAGTTGGTGAAGAAAGTTAAGAAAATGGAAAAGGTTGTCAAGAGCAGACGAGTGGTTCTCACTGATTCAGAAGATGAGGCTGCTGAAAATTCTTCCAAACAGGGGAGGAATTTACAAAAAGATGAATCAGAAGTTTTTGAGACTCCCAAACAAGGCAAATCTTCAGGAGAAACAGATATTAGTCCTCAAGGTTTAGAAGCAGCTGAAACTCTAGCTGAAGTCCTTAGTCAAATCAAGACCAAGAGGAGAAATGTTAAGACTGGAGTAAGGAGGAGACTGGATGCTGAAGATGTTAGTACTGGTTTCCAAGATGTTAGTACTGGTTTCGAAGAGGTTAGTACTGGTTTCACAGATATTAAGTCTGCTAGTGAAAAAGTTAGTTCTGGTGGTGAACATGTTAGTCAAAGAGAAGGAAAGGCAGTACTTGAAGAGACTCCTCAGACCAAAAGAACAAAGAAACAAATCAGAGAAGAGCAGGCTAGTTTACTCCTCAGACCAAAAGCACAAAGAAACAAACAGACGTAAAGAAGATCAATAAGGCTAGTTATTGGTGGCAGAAAGACAAGAAAAACAAAGCCTGAGGCAAAGGGCTTACAAAGTGCAAGGTAGCACGAGAAGAACAAAAAGACCCAAGAAGAAATATGCAATAGCTGCAAAACATATGCAAGAGTTTTAGAGTTATACTTGAAGCACTCAAAAGAAAAGAAAAATGTCTACACGTACAAAGAGCTACTGACAAACTTGCATTAATAAGTACAGAATAAGATTGGAACAACACAAAAACGAGCAACCTCACACCAAGACTCACCCTGCCCCTCACCCCCCCCTTCATTCCTCCCCCAAAGCCGCACCATCCCCGCACATGGACCCCCCTCTAAGCAAGCCGGTCGCCTTCAGCACATCTCCACTAGCTTCATCAACATCAACTCGACTTGTAGGAAAATGCACCTACCTCCTACTCGACCCCAACAAATCCTCGCCCCCTGCCCATTCCCCCCTCACCCCCTGCTCACCCCCCCAGACTCCTGCTCCAGCACCGCATTCATATTGTCCCCGAATAAAACACGCCTCCTGTAGGAAGGAACATAGGTCTCAGTCACCAGACGCTACCCTAATGCCCTCCCAACCACCCGCCCCCAAAGCTACAAAGTCATCTCCTCCAGCTGCCCCTTGTAAGTTCCAAAGGATACCGCTCCCCTCTCTAAGTCCCCTCCCCATTATAATCGCAACAAAGCCACACGAGACACTACCCATGCATGCTAAATAAGCAACCAGGTAGACTCCGTTAAATTAATAATATAAAAAAATAAATACATAGAAAAGAAAATTATAATGACAAAAAAAATTATATTAAAAAGTTAACCACCAGTCTCCTTCACCCTATCTCCCTCTACCCGATCCCGGCCCGCGCCTGTCCAAAGCGCAAACCCCCAACGGCCCCGCCTCCCCCCCTGCCTGGGCCCGGGGCGCGCTCCCGCCCCGCCCCCCCCGTCCACGAGAGAGAGCCCTGCGAGCGGGACCACCAGAGCGTCCCGCCTCCCCATCAAAATCCCTGTCCGGGGGGGCTTGCAATTCCATCGCTGTCTTGCATCCCAGCCACATCCCGATCGCGACCTATGGTCAGGCGCCATGCGCGGGGAGACATGATGTCCCACTGTGGTCGTTTATCTGTAGGAGTGAGTAGGGATGGGAGATGTGTAGTGGGTCTATCCTCACATTATCCGACAGAGTGTATGAACCACGTCTTCCAGAAGAGGGAGAGAAATAAGGGGATTTGTTCCAATTGGTTCAACTTTCCATAAATGGAACCAAGTACCATCTACCTCTCTTTATCGACAGCTCATTAGATAATCGACTAAGCTCTGCATTTACACAATCATTAATGCATAGTACTAAGATCAGATTATAGTCGAAGAGCGGAGAAACGAGCAGGTAGGAGGACATCACATCTAGATCTAGAAACAGGAGTTGGCCATAGGGCCTCAGGTACGGAGTGAGTGGGGAGAGGGGGGCTAGAGGAGGGGGTGGGGTGGGGTGGGTGGAAAGATAACATAGAGTAATGGCAAAAATTAAGAAACTCTTCACGGCATTATTAAGATGATTTAACAAGAGATGAAGTACTTTCAATTGAGTCTTGTACAGGCTTAATGCGAAGGCTGTACCGCCAGATTGGAGATAACATAGGCCTGATAAGATAGAATTTGCAAAGATTTAAAGAAGGGGGAAGATCTATAGTCTATGTGTTCAGTATTCTTACGTAATATCTCTATATTACACTGGAACTGATTTTAATAATGCAATTTCTTCTTCTGGTCTCACGTCTTCCACATCAATCACACTGAAGATACTCAATTAGTCGCTAGATCACTACTTTTCATATGCAATGCTAGTGTCGTTATTTAATTCGTATTGACTGCAGGCTCGCTACTGCACATCTACTACGACTACAGTATAACGCTTGAGCTTTGGCAGTATACGACTACAGCTGTTCTGCTAACTGCTCATCACACAGCCAGTTGTGCAATACTTATACATTAGTGAAGAAAGAAGAGTTATGGGAGAGGGAGATCACAAGTATGCATAGGTGTCATGCTTGTGGACATTCTTTTTAAGAATGTGTCTATGATACAAGAAACACAGCAATCAGTCCATATAAAATATACACGGTGGGACAGGGTGATAAGGATGATAATAAGGATGAGAATTCCTTGATCTGAGCATAGGGAACCACAACATAAGGTTCAGTCATGAGAGAGAGGAGCGATTTAAATTGGGAATTTTAGGGGGAGGAAGAAGAATCAACATCTGTGAGGGTGGAAGGGGTGCGATGCACTAAACAGCAACAAATGGTTATCAGTGTCTCTACCATGTCAGAACGAGGCATATTAGGGGAGCTTGTAGCTAGGAGGTCTCAGAGCAAACTGCTCTTGGTAAAGACTGATATCGTCAAATCTGTTTGAAATGCAGAGGGCGAGAGACACTCCAAGAAACGAGTATGAGATCACATGTGGGATATCACTGTTAACCATATCGATGTCTCGTAAGAGTCTGCGGCTGAGGCCCTCTACTAAGAAGATCTCATGCACTTACACTAATCTTATATATATCTCTATCCCTCTCTCTCTCTACACATCTATATACTATATATCAATACATTATATACATTATACACAGCATAGAGTGGAAACATTTTTTCTTTTGTTCTATCTAATTTTTTTTTTTTCTATATTTTTTTAAACCTTACCAATGTATTACATCTTTCCGGCTCAATCTAGGTGTAATCGTGGACAGTGTGCGAGAGGAGAGTCCAAAAGTTGTAATCCATCGGTTCTAGTACCACCGAGGTGATATGCCAGATTCCAGCCAAGATTAGCTAGCCCATGATAGCTAAACCGTTACTTGCTGGTAAAGGCTGTATCAAATACTACTTGACAAAAGTCTGATGATTTGCTAAAAATCGACTTGAAGGTAATTCATACTCACTATGTTCACATGTACGGAAGAGTTGAAATCAGCAGATCCAATGTACCATGGTTAACATCAACATTGCTCAAGACATCTTGGCTCTCCCAGATAAAAAATTAGTCATAACTGAGGTATAAGAAACTATGGACGGCATCTATAAGATTTTCATGATTGTTAATCTCTCCATGTGTTCTAAAATCCCCTGGAAACAGGATCTGAGCAATTAGAATTAGACATATCTTATCTGGCATGATGATATTAGGAGCGGCGAAGTAAGTGTCAGCGAGTTGCTAGAGAGCACTCTATATGGAGTTTTAGGTTCTTCTCTCCTTGCATATTTCAGCCTTATCCTCACAGCTTGTTTTATTGCTATGTCTGCCAAACAGCCTGCTCTTCTCTGATTTTGTTTCTTTGGTAGGGTGGTCAGAGAGTCCGAGGATTGGTAGGAATGGAAGGAGAGGGGTAGTAATTGGGAAAAAACAGTTATTATTACTGTTTTCACTAGCAGACTTAATATCTTTAAAATTATACGAACATCTTTGAAATCCAATATTTGGCCATGTAACTGATCTGTCAAGACGATATGCATCTTATGCTTCCGCCTTCTACACACACACACTACCATTTCTCCTCTTGGTCCTTAGATTTCCACGTTGATCGTGACACACACACAGTCAGCAGCTTTTTAAACCCTTGAGGACTAATTTTCTGTTTCTCCCTAAAGATCTCTGCGTGTTTTGCGGAGTCTCCCGCACATAAACTTCTCTGCTGTCACACGTATGCGAGAGTGGAGTGTGTAGGCGATGACACAAGAAGTAGTATGGCTTCTTATTTAACTACAGACATTGATCTCATAAGTACGAAGGTTAATCAGGAGTTCTCAAGCGACTAGAAGCTCTCATATGACTGTATTGTTATAATCCATACTTACGTTCTTCTTCAACAACTTACTTGCCTCTTCAATATTTCGTAGCAGAACTACAATTTGAGCAAACTTGAAGCAGCAAACGTCAATGAGAGAGTCATAGCTATAGGGTCATGGCGAGGGGTGTATACCGTGTAAATCGATATGTATTAAAGCAGAACTCTAGGATACTGAGATTCATCTATAGATTATAATCTGTGGTAACAACATACTGACTATAAAAGATCCAGACCTAGTCCACGATCTATAAGAGTTAAGTACCTTGTTTCGCCGGAGCATGATTTGAGTGGAGCTGAGTTAGCTCTGGGTATTATATTAGAATTGGAAGATAGTCTATAGTCATCGGAGCTAACAATGATCTGGACAGTATGATAGTGCGGGAAAGTACTAGATAGGTTAGTAAATGGCCTTGGTGCTAGGATAAGTCTGTTTAATGTAAACAGGAATAGTTTATTAGCGTAGGATATCTTAGAGATATCTTAGGAGATATCTAGGAAAGAGATATGCATTATCCACAATATCACATGTTTGTGTAAAGCCCCATTAGGGATTTCATTGGTGTATATAAAGGTACCCTACGGCACAATGTTTTAGCATAAGACATTAAAATAGAGATTCTAATAAGAATTAATAGGCAAATAGTCAAAACACATTTTTTACATTGTTTCTTCTTAGTACTTGTGTTAAGATTCCGCATTAGCATATAGTATATAATAAGTCACTGTCACCCCCCCCCTCTCATATAGATGATTTTTGGATTTAATTTAACCACTATGCTCGTGATTGTTAGATTCCAAGAGTTCGTGATGCAAAGTATTTCAGAGAACAAATGTTGTTAGCTATGAAAGATGAAGCCGGAAGCAACCTCAACAACGAAGAAAATGACTTCATGCGTGACACTTCATATGGTGAATAAACTATAGAAGAGTTAATTGCTGCAATCATGTTGATGGCTCGAATTCAACCAGCTGATGGTAATGCTAAGACTGTGCCATCATATGATGCAAAAGCTGTCAGTGAGGTAAATGCTTCATCCAAGGTTCATGATTAAATGAGTCATGTGAAATGTAAATCTATTATTCACACATCTGATGATGATCAAATTGATTCTAATATAATATTTGATGATCCTTTTGTAGAAAATAATGGCGGTACATATGAACATGATTCAAATGCTCATGACGAATATAATAAAATTCAAATGCTAGCATACAATGTTCAAAGAGAAGCTGAAAATCAATAACGACTAAACAATGAGCTTAAAAAGCAAAAAGAGCTGCTACAAAAAGAGCTTGAGACGTGTAAGGATTGGGTCAAAACATTTGAGTCAAAAACAATTCAATGTTCAAATTATAAAGAAACATGTGAAGAGTTAGAACGTGAATTAAAAGCTGATAAGGACACCATTAAAAGAATTTTTAAAGAAAAAGATAAAATTCAAAGTGCTTTTTTCAAAACTGAAAATGAAAAGCTAATAATTCAACATGAAACTCACATAGCTAAAAAGGCTTTTAAAGAACGAGAAAATCAGTATCTTGAAGATATTTGTGATCTCGAAGAAAAACTGAGTTCTCATGAACGAATTGTTTATAAAATGGGTCAATCGATTCAAACAATTCACATGCTTGAAAAGACATAGAATAAAGTTTATGATCCTTTTCTTAAAGTTGGGTTGGGTTACAGGAATCCCGAACGTCTCAAGAAGGTCATTGCAGCACAACCAAAAATGTATAATGGTGAAATGCTTCATAGTGTTAATTTGAAAATTGATTCACCTGATTCAGAGGAAACTTTAGAGGATGCAGAAGAAAGCCGATTGAAAATGAGACACAAAATAGTTCAAATTAATTATGGAAAGTTAAATGCGCTTTATGAAACATTTGTTCCTCAACAAGAATTTTATGTTGAATAAACATATTTTTCAATTCCTTCTACTTGTAATAATGGTTCTGAGTCTAAAGATGTCACATCGGATTTACCAATTCTAAAAATGCCAAAAGAAAGTAAATTGTTAAAACTGTTTGACACAATGGGTGTAGTAATTAATGGTTTACAAACAAGGATTGATAAATTTTAGAAGACAAACAACGAAGATGGATGCCTGACTGCCAAAATTCTTTAAGAGAGTATTATAAAACTGATATAATTTTGATGTCTGACTCTTTATACAAGAATTTGAAAGAAATAAAAGCAGAACTCATTAAAGAAGTACATGAAATGTTAAATATTTTTAAGTCCATGGAACGGCAAGTTAAAGAAAAATCTCCAACAGAAAATATTCTTCAAAATGAGATTGATCGACTTTTAGAAGTTTCCTTGACAAGTGAAATCCGAGATTGTGTGTTGCTTTCTGTTGAAAAATAGAAAAATGAGTTGTTAAAAGATGAACTTAAGAAAAGTTCAAGTGATTCTAAAGATACCCAACCCAATTTGCTCAAAAGAATCAAAATTCTTGAAAGCGATTTTAAGCGATCACAAGCTCAAAGTATTGATTTTGAACTTAAATTACAACATCAAAAAGAGAAAATGGCTTGTGATGTCTCTTGGAAGTCAAAGTTGTCAACATTCAATAATGAGAACGTGTTGCTAAAATCTCAAGTTGAATCTGCTGTTCAAGAAAGAGAAAATATTAAACTTGAATTTCAAAAGCTTTTCAATTCCATAAAAGCAACACAGACTCAATCAAAAAGAAGTTGATGAATTAATTAAACATGTCACTCAAAACACATATGCTTATGCTGATGTGCGTACTCAAAATCAAGATCTTTTAATGACAATTTTTGAGCTTAAGAATAAGCTTAGGACAATTGAAAAGGGGAAGCATGTGAACATTAAGTTTGACAAATCTGAGACCTTAGGAAAACTTGTATGTGTAACACTGATGTGCTGTCGTGTAGGGTCAACTTATTGATTACCAAGATTTAGCCGACTTATCCTAAAACAACACTTTAACGGGCAGTGTACCCGATCGGGTTAAGTTTCGTGGTAAGTTAGGTGTCGAACACTAAGAGCGAGGTTGTTAACCTTATATTCTATCAATATTTTAATTAATCTAATTGAGATAATTCTAATTACTTGTTAAACCTATGCTAAACCTAGTTCTAATAATAATGAGGGGTTTTCAGCTTAAGAGACTCGCACAGGTTTTATGGTGACAATAATCAATTCAAAACACAATAAACATGCAAGAAAATAATCAGAAGATAAAAGAGCAGTACAAGCCAAATGATAGAAAACCGTATTAGCCATATTAAATCCGATTAAATGTTGATTTGTTTGTTTAGTGTAATGATTTCTTATCTCGAAGCGGCATATCATTCTTAAGACTTAGTTTAGACATCATCTTAAGACCTAGACACGTTGAATCCTGTCACAATTAACGTATCCGCATAAAGCATCCTTTTAGTTTAATTATAATCTATCTAAGGATTAAAGCAATGGTGATCTTGTTAAACCTAGCCCATCCGGACTTTACCCACTTACTGTTTAACCGTATTTTATATACTGGTAGTTGATTGCTATGAAAGGCATCGCTTTTCCTCAAAGAGTATAAAATCGCTTTCTTAAAAGGAGTAAGTGTTGAGATGAGTAAAACAATCGATCGAAGTGTGGAGAGGATGGGTTATAAGCAACGGAATCGGAAAATCCAAGTACTTCTTGTGAGTACTCTTCACAAGTGACATCGATAAGATCAACCTTCTTCAATGATTCAAGATTGTTGTATGAAATGGAAGGTGCATCACCACATTTAAGGGTTAACGATTGATCATCATTCCTAAGAGTAATCTCTCCTTCGTAACATCTATTAGGGCATGTTGGTGTTTTGGAAATCGTATGGTCGCTAATACTAATAACTAATTCTTGGTTTGATAGGCCTGAGAGTTGAAGCTTATTCCGAAATGGATAAAGGCATATAATATTGATACTACACCTAAATCGCAAGGGCTAAGTGAACTATCGAACTCTGAAAATCACAAGGAATGAATAAATCGACGGTTCACCTAGCTTTTCTTGAAGCATTTTTAGGACAACCGCAACAACAATTTCATTCACGGCGTTTGGTTAACCTCGATCAACTTGTCTTTGTTAGTAAGCATCTTTTGAACATCGGAGCAAACTTGGCATATGACTGAAGCATCCACGAACTTAGCTCAAGTGAAGATACTAAAAGATTTTCCAATAACATGGAAGCTAGGATATCAACCTGGTTTCACGAATCTTTTTGTTTGTTTTGAGTCTCGATGGGTTAAGGCAAATTAGGTTTGTGCTTTGTTGCAACGAAAAAAAAAAGAAGGCCCTTCGATAGTTCTTTGTTCTTTTGGTTTGTTCATGAATCAATGGAGGAGGTTGATAGTCTTTCGTGCTTGTAGCTTCCGTATCCTTTGTCACCTCACTTTCCTTTTCCACCACCGGCGGTGGAATCGGAGGTCCATCGTATGAGGCACCACTACGAGTGGTAATTGCCTTGGCTTCGTTTCTTGGGTTGATGTATTGCTAGGTAAGACTTGAACTTGAAGGTTGATTGCTATGATAACTTTGCATGAAACCGAGCATCATTTTCTGAAAATCATCTTGCTTCTTTTGAGACTCATTGTAAACTCTTTGAAAATCATTTTGAAAATTATCCAACTTCATTTGCAAATTATTCATGTTCGCATCATTAGCTTTAGAATATATTTTCAATTCCGTTTAGATACACTATTAGTGGAGGTTGGTAAGCGTAAAACTTGATGTTGTGATGGTATGGTGGAGCTTGATAAACTTGGTTTTGGTTGTTTTGACGGTTTGATTAAAGGTTCTCCACGTTTTGTTGAAAATTAAATTGGTTTCCTTGATATCGTTTTTGTGTTTGGCATTCGGCTGATTGAAACCGTTGGTCTCATTTGACTTGCCAATTAGGAAGGTTGGTTTCTTTGGTGAAAATTACCACAGCTGCGGCTGTTGAAATTATTGATGTTGTCCATGAAAAATAGGAAAATCGTTTCCACTCGATGAACGACAACGGTTTTAAATGGTGATATCCCCACAAGTAACACATACTTCCTCAACTGCTTTGACTGGTGCAGGAGTAACAACTAAAGCTTTCATTTGATTTCATCATTCGTTTATCTTTGATAGTCATATTATCCTCGAGAGAACGGCAATTTGTTGCATATCGAAAGAATTTATTAGAAGGTGAAGAATTAGAAAGAGACAGTCCGTACTCACTCTTGAATTCATTACACGACTTCTGGAGTAACAAATTTTGACTTGCTTCAATAATCGGCAAAACCTTCAAGAGGCATCTGTCTAAGAAATTGCCACCTGCTGCAGAATCTAAGGCATCTTGATCGTTTGAATTCAAAGAATTGTAAAAAGTATCGAGTTGGTGGAGTTCCGAGAAGCCATGGTGAGGACATTGACGAAGGAGTCCTTTAAAACGTTCCCATGCTTCGTTGAAGGCTTCGTTTGGTTTTTGATAAAAAGTAATGATCTCATTCCGATAGTAAGTGGTTTTTGAAGGTGGGAAGTATTGATTTATGAATTTTGAAACAAGGTCGTCCCATGTGAGAATTGATCTAGGATTGTTCCTGTCAACCAATCTCGGGCTTCACCGTCTAGAGAAAATGGGAAAAGCAAAAGCTTAACCGAAGTGTTCGGAACTTCTGGATGTCTAAACGTTGAAGTGACCTTATTAAAAAATCGAAGGTGATTGTGAGGGTCTTGTCTACCCGTAAACTTATTACTTTGCACAAGATTGATTAAAGGGTTGTTTAAGCTCGAAATTTTAGCATTGATTGGTGGACAACTATAGCATCTTCATAACCCTCAATAGGTGCTTGTAACATTTGGGCCATTGTTCGAATTGTTCTGCCATTGGAACATTGTTTTGTTCAACAATTGGGTTCAACCGAAAGATTTTGTTTGTTGTCGACGTCATCGAGATTGTGAAACTATGCGCATAAAAAGAAACTAACAATTAAATAGCAAAACTTTACCCTAAAATTTTTTTAGTTTTTTATTTTTATTTTTTTTATTGAAATTTAAGTACACGAAAGAGACTTAAAACCAAATAATCACTACTTCACGTAGCTCTTGAAAATTGCTTGTTCAAGTAGCCGTACTTGTAGAACACAAAAGGCAAGTGTTTAAATCATTGATTACGATTGTGGAACAATTGCAAGTTCACCGAAATTGAAAAATGATAATATCACAATAGAATGATATACTTTGTTAGGGGGGGGTGGGGGGGGTGGGGTTTGACGATTACCAACTTTGTTTATTTTATTTCTTTTTTAAAGGACAAAATTTTTTTATGTTTTTGATTTTTCTATTTTTTTTTATCTTTTACTTATACTAAAAAGAAAAGGAAAATATTTTTTACTTTTTATATATATATTTTTTACTTTTTGAATTTTTTAATACAAGAATGAAACTTTCGAGGACGAAAGACCTTCAAAACAAATCAAACAAACACAAAACGTAGGAATCGTAAACACTAGTCCCCGGCAGCTGCGCCAAAAACTGATTCGTAGTTTTACGTACCTATAAAATATATATTAAAAATACTACTTAGGTAAATTCTAACTATTCACCTTTAACTTAAGGTAAAAATTAAAAACTACAAATAAAAGAGATATATATAATAACGTATGTTTAACCGGGCAAGTATGATCACCCGGGTCGTTTCCCCAACGACTAGTGAAATTGAAACCACGTTTAGGTTTCGGATTCTGGTTTGATTGAACACAGATCTTTTTGGATAAGCTAATAACTACGAAATTAAGAGCAACAAATAATGACAATAAGCTTTTAATCAAACTAAATTTTCACTAATAAAAGAAAAATTCCGAAATTATAAAATAAAAACCCTAATTTTTATCTTTTTATAAAAGTTTAATTGAACTAATTAAAACTTAACCCTAATTATTAATTAAAACTTAATAAACTAATTAAAAAATTAATAAGCTTAATTAACGACTTAACTAATGGACTAATGGAGGGACTAACTGAAAAATAACAAGATCGGAAAGTTTCACTACTACCTTGAGAATCTACCCCGAGCAAACAAATTAATCCAATAAGCATTCGAAATTTTTAAAGAGCTTAAAATGAAAAACTCCAAAGTAAGCAAAAGTTTAAAGAAGCTAGGGAGAACAACTGTATCAAAAGCACTATATCTGAAACTCAATAGATAAGCTCTAAAAAGAGCTTATAATAAGCTGCTACAGAAACTAAGGTTTGGGCTAAGTTTATAACATAAAACAGCGATTGTGAGCTCAAATTAAGCTTAAAGTGAAAAAGGAAAAGTGATCTAGGAAGCTTATGATGTGCTTAATCTAAAAATGCAAAGAAATATAACCTAGAAGCGCTTTTAAACTACTGTAAATTGAAGCAATGAACTAACAAATACTCAAAAATAAGCAAGATAACACCTAACCAAATGATCTTAAAAGCTAAAAAGCTAAACTAGACTCTAAAACTTTAAGGCATCTAAAACTACTATATTTTATCTAATAAGCTAAAAATCTAGATCCTAAGCAAATTAAACAATTTAAATCCTAAAGTTTTCTAAGTACTGTTTTTGGCTTATTAACTTTTTTGAACAGCAAAAATAATCTAAGGACAACAAGCAAGCACAAGAAATTAAAACTTTAAACTATATAAAGCTATATAAAAACTAAGTTTCCACAAAGTTTTATAAACTAAATCCTAGAATTACTGTTCTAAATTAAGCAAAGAACACAGCATTACTGGACACGCTGGAGGTTAGTACTTGTAGTTAAAAAGTTTTCGCATACTTCAGTGAAAGACTGCTTATGCAATTTGACTTATTAAGGACAAAAAAAAGCAATGAAATAAGATAATAATGAAAACTAAAACTAAATTCTTAATAAGCAAAGCTAAACATCAACTACTGAATTAGCAAAATCTAAGCTAACATACTAACTGTGAAACAGTACTGAACCTTGAAGTTCGTACAGGTAGTGCAAAGTTCAGCATACTAATTTAGTTTTAGAACTGCTAGTGTAAAATCAAGAGTGCACTAAACCAAACACTACTTAACCATTATGACAGATTCAAAAATAACTATTTAAGAGAAATCTAGTGAACAATTACTAAATACCAGATAAAAACTAGCTTAGAACAAACTTAACAATCATGATTAAACAACTGATTGAGCCTTAATCTAAGATCTAAACTATTTAAACTAATATTTTTGGATATTATGAATTTTTATGACAGAAATTAGTAACTAATGATCTATAACTATTTAAGCAAAAACAGATGAAAACACATAACTAAATAGCACTAGAAGAGATATTTAAACACTAACAAGCAAAGAGAATAAGCAATTAAACAGATCTAAACATAGCAAGCAATAATATTATTATTTAAAACTAGAATTTAAAGGAAAATGAAAGAGAAACTTACAAACTCCTCTAGCTAAACAAGAGGAACCAATAAAGGCAGCTACAAGCTCTCTAGCTTATTGATAACTAGAGTAAAAGTCCCCCTTAGTATCTCTTCCAAGTTAAATCCCCTTCAAAGCTCAAATTTAGTAAGATCCATAATAGGTTTAACTGATTTAAGGTTTAGATAAGATTAATACTGAATTCAAACAGCTCTATTTCAGCTTATAGACTGAAAGAGCTTATTGTGAGCTTATATAAAAGAGATTTGAGAAGATTTAAAGTAAACACTGAATTTTTATTAACTAGAAACCTTGATTACATTACTGAAAAAAGAATACAAAACGATTTTAAGGAAAATAAGCTAAAACAATTAAGCTAAAAATTTCAATTTAAGCTACTAAAAAAAAAACTACCCTTGTGTGTGTGAGAATGAGGCCTATTTATAGCACTTTGAGGAAGCTTCTAGTATCTCAACCCTTCACTTCAATCTATAATCTCTGCCATTCATTTCTTCAATCATTTGAGCTTCATTTGTGGCCGTTTGATCAAAATGTGGACACCTGAGGATTGCCAGCGTGTCATTCCATTGATGTGACGTTTGTGCTAGTTTTGTGAGTGTTTTAACACAAATGCCCACATAAATTTGTGCTTCTTTCATTGTTGACGTGGCTCTTCTTGAGAGAAGGTTAATGAATCCTTTGATAAAGACTGATTTATCCCTGCCATCTTGTAAGAGAGACCTTGAATTATCTTCCGTACCCTTTAATTTTCATTTGCCCTTTGTTTTACCATGGGGGGTGAAATGAAGAAGACGGGTGAATAGTAAATGCGATTGGCGCCCTTTTAGACAGTTAAAACTGTTATAGGTTTAGCATTTTTACACTTTTAGCCCTTCTCTTTCTTTTCCCTTTTCAAGTTATAAATAACTTTCGGGATTTGCAAGATTGGCCCTTGTAGATGAAAATTGTCTAAGGCTTTGGATCTTTGGCTTCTTTTTGAACTCTTCTGATTCTCGTGTCCGTGTTTGCTCTCTTTTGACTGTTTTCTTGTGATTTTTGATTTATCCGTACCTGCACACACAAAACACAAATACAAGCATATTTTTGCCATTTTTGGACTGTTTTGGGTTTAATTGGGTTATTTTAGGTATAAATAGATATGTGTATTTTACACTTATCAGGGGGGTACCAAGACCTTTATTGCCTACTATGTTGCCTTGTTGTTTGCTCAAAATGCAGTCAAGCATTCAAAGCTAGAACTCTATCTCAACCATCATCTCTACAGATTCCCACTACCACCTACATCTCAACCTGCACCAACTGAATCCACCACCATTCCACCTACACCTGTAACTGAACCAACATCTGAGCCTTCATCACCTTCTACTGCACCTGAACATGACACCATGGAGCCACCATTGAGCACCATCACCTGAACACCAACCACTACACCTAGACAAGAGATCTGACAATCACAAAACCCAGGCTCCTACTCATACTCATGAGGCAAGAAACATGGCACATGTCAGTAGAAGATCTTTTTCAACTGTCCACAGATTAATGAACATGTAACGAAAGCTTGGAGAAGGATCTCAAGCATACAAAGCAACTATGGAATGCAATAGTGAAGTTGGGGAGAAGTAAGAAAATAGAAAAGGTTGGCCAATAGAGAAAGTGGTTTCTCACTGATTCAGAAGAATAGGCGCTAAAAATTACCTCTAAACAGGGAGGATTTACAAAAGAAGAATCAGAAGTTTTGAGACTCCAAAACAAGGCAAATCTTCAGGAGAAACAGATATTAGTCCTCAAGGTTTAGAAGCAGCTGAAACTCTAGCTGAAGTCCTTAGTCAAATCAAGACCAAGAGGAGAAATGTTAAGACTGGAGTAAGGAGGAGACTGGATGCTGAAGATGTTAGTACTTAATTCAAAGATGTTTGAGTACTAGTTTTCGAAGATGTAAGTAACTGTTTCAACAGTATATTAATTCTGCTGAGTGAAAAAAGTAGTTTTCTGGTGGGAACAAGTAAGTGCCTGAGTCAAAGAGAAGTGAGATAGGCATACTTGAAGAACTCCTCAGACCAAAAGAACAAAGAAACAAATCAGAGAAGAGCATGCTAGTTTGGCAGAAATAGCAAGAATACAAGCTGAGGAGGAGGCTGAAAATGCAAGGAAAGAAGAACTAAAAAGACAGGATGAATTGGCTACAAAAAGATTGCAAGAGGAGTTATAAAAAGAGTTGTCTGAAGCTCAAAAGAAAAGAATGGCTCAAGTGCAAGAGGCTGCTCAGTTTTATACAGAAGAAGATTAGGACACAATTCGTGCCTAAAATTGAAAGCAAATCGCAGATCTTCTTGTTTGAGAAGTATTTTGGAAAGAAATTTTCACGGGATTAATACTATACGTATATAAATTTGTTTGCTTTTACTACCAATCACAGAGCAAAAGGCAAAAGCTCAAAGAGATAAACCAATGACTCAGGCTCAGCAAAGACAATATATGGCCACTTATTTGAAGAATCAGGGTGGATGGAAATTGGCTCAGATAAAGAAGCTTATAGATGAAGAACTTATAGAAAAATTTGAGTATTTGATGAGAAGCATGGAAAGGTTTGTGCCTATAGATACAGAGAAAGAGTGTAGGAAAAGAACTGGTGTAGAGCTTCAAACAGAATCTTCCAAAAAGCTAAAGTCTGACACAAGGGAGGATGTTTCTGTTCCTAAAGAGAAGGATAAAGAGTCAGTGAAGAGAGAAGAGGAATTTAAGATTAAAAAGCCAGTTTTAAGATATACTAAAAGAAAATCTTTGGCAAGGAAAGGATTGCAGAAGAAGCCTGAATCTGCAAAGTCTGGAACTGAGGAGGATGTTGAAGCCTACATGGAGGAAAGAGTGGATGAACCATCTTCAGAAGAGTTTCCAATGAGTTCAATTCCATAAGGACCAGCACCTGCAAAGATAGTTAAATGGCATATTATCAAGACTGGAAAGAGAGGTGTTGATGATGTTAAAGGGCTTATTGAATGATTTAACAAGAGATGATATCAAGGAGTTGTATAGGCTAATGATGTTGAAGTATGGAGATAACATGCCTGAAGAAGAATTTGAAAGGGTTTTATGGGGGGATCTAAAGACTATGTTTGATCCACCATCTGAAGAGGATGCTATTTAGAAGTTGCCACATCAACATAATATACTCAATTGGAGATACTTTCGTAGCTACAGTGTTTATTGTTTGACTGTAGAGGCTGCACACATCTATATGCTGACTGAGGTTAAGTATCCACTACCACCCAGAGTTTTCAAAGCTATGCTTGAAAAGAAGCTTTTAGGAGATAGAAAAGATGAGGTCTGCTATCAACTCTTGAAGTTAATTGAGAAACAAGCTTAGCAGCAATAAATTTGTAAATGTTTGAAAGAATTTTTAGAGCTGTGGTATATAGATAGAGAGCTATTTATGTAAAATGGATTTGAGAAGAGATAACACTTGGTGAAGGTGCTATGCACTAACACAACAAATGGTTATCAGTCCACCATGTCTAACAGAACATAAGGACTGGCTAGTCTAGGAGCAAACGGCTCTTGGTAAAGACTTCTCAAATCCGTTTATGGCTGACAATTTGCCAAAAATTGTATGGTTATCAACTCACCATATCTATGTTTGTAAAGAGTTGGCTAGCCCACAAGGTTATGGCTTGTGGTAAAGGCTGTGGAAAATCCATTTATATGGTTGACAGTTTACCAAAAACTGGATGGTACTCAACTTACCAATGATTTAAGTTCCAAAAGTTGAACTGGTTACTAGTCCACCAGGGTGATGCCATGATTCCACCAAAGGATTAGCTAGCCCAAGAGCAAACGGTTACTTGGTAAAGGCTTTATCAAATCCGTTGATAGCTGATGATTTGCTAAAAATCATATGGTAATTCAACTCACCATGTTTCACGTACTAAGAGTTGAAATGGTTATCAATGTACCATGGTTTATGAACCAAACATTGGCTACTCCAGGGTTAATGGCTAACTGGTAAAGAGACATCAAATCCATTTAAATTTTCAATAATTCACCTCTCTCAGGAGTTAACACACCTGGAAGTGATGAGAATAGACTGAAACTTTATGATTTGATGTACATATAGTCAATAAAGGAACCCTACGGCATAGTGTTTGAGATAGAACCCTAATAGAAATCAATAGAAAATAGCAAAGTTTTACATTATGTTCTTCTTAGTACTTGTGTTAAGATTCCGCATTAGCACATAGTATTCATAGTTATTGTCTCTCATATAGTTGATTTGGATTTATTCAAGTTAGCTATTTTCTTACAAAAGGCTAAACAGATCCAAGACTTTGGACCTACACTTCATTACCACCAAATCTTGTTTTTATAGCAGCAAACAAAGTCTGAGCATCCTTGTACTTATTGAAAGTCATTAGATGTTCATTAGGAAGTGCCATCAGTAACATACTTCTTGCCTTCACATCGTTCTTCTTTTGAATCTTTTCTTCAGTAGTAACAGGACCTGGTATTAGTGTAGTTGAGGTACCATCAGCATTTGTTGTTTTTTGAGCTGCTGGTTTGAATGAGTTTCCATTCTCTATGACATCCCATAAAGCATAGTCTTGTACTTGAAAGTATTGCTTAATCCTTAGCCTCCACATATTATATTCACCCTGTTTGAGAATGGGCAACTTTGCAGTAGTAGTGGTTTGAGCAGTTTCTAGGTCCATCTCTTTCTTGTGAATAAAGGGTTCTTCTTGTTAGTTTCTTCTAGATCAAAGTTTCGGAACACAAGCTCTGATACCACTTGTTGATCCCACTTGAATAGATCTTGGTTAGCTTATAAAAGGCTTAGTTGTATTGAATATATCCAAGACAACTATAGTATAAACTTTTATTGAATATATCAAAGACTATGCATAATCTAGTCTATGATACTAAGAAGAATAAATAATAAAACAGTAACAAACAAGATTGTGTAATACCAAACTTTAAGCCTCAATATATTAATACGAACACTCTTGATAGTGTTACGGTTATAAAAAACCTTGAAGCTACGAATAACACTTTTCTAGATATCTGAATTGATATGATTTTTTGGTACCTTAAACTCTATACCATAGGACCTCCTTTTATACACCAACGAGTCCTAACAGGCTTACAATATTTTCCTAAGTTATCATGATCTTCTAAATAAATAACTTATACGTATCTTTTACAAAAATATCTCATACTTATCCCGTAAGTAATCTTGATAAGCAATCTTCATCTTTATCCTTCTGACAGTAGAAATTCTTTTAGCAATTGTAATATTTCAGCAGTTGTAACCAGCATCGTTAACTTTTATTCCAGCAATATTAACTCCAAGATCATCATGAAGCCTTTTGATTCCAACAATGCTTATAAAGAATCATGGAATTTAATTTGTAATGGCTAGATTTGGAATTAATTTTTCTAAGTGACTATAGAGTTAATCAGGTATCACTTATTTGAGACTGAAGTTGGACTTCACGAAGGCGTGTACTTATATTATCTTAAAGTTGGGATTTAGTCATTCATAGTTGGTTGGATGAATGACTTTCAATGATAACTTGCTCGGGCTTAAGATTTTGAATGAAGACTTGGGTTATCTAGTTACCAGTAGTCGGGGTGGTTGGTTGAAGACCTGGTTAACTATCACTTAAAGGAGATACGTTGTAGTTCTCAGTGTCACACGCAGAAGACGTTGTGGATAATCGCAAAGGGTGATGAATGTATCATACTTTGCTTGGTAAGTATTGAGTTTCTCCACACTATTCTTCCAACAATAGTGCAAGCTTAAGTCACAAGAATGGAGAATTCTTCTTCTGTTTCAAATTTGGTATATCAGGTTTACTCCATCAGTGGTAAACATACGGTGGGCTGTTGATCTTGTTTAATGTAGTTCTCGTTTCTTAACCAAAGGTGTAACATCCGGGAATTTTCAAAAATTTTAAAGGACTATTTTAACCTTGGACTTTTTGAGTCTGACTTGACTTTTGACTTTTGGTTTTTTATTGTCACATAAAAACGATTACCGCATAACTGGTAAAATTTTCAGAAATTTATTTCAATAATAAATCGTATTTATTATTACACTCCTCGAGTACAAAGTTATTTTTAACTTATTTGATTCGAAAACGAAAAATGATATATATTAAATCATAGTTGATTTATCAAAAAAGAACTACTAAATCACTTTTTCACGATTCGGACCCTAAAGCAATGTGATGTAAAACGATATTTCAGATAAATTTTTAGTTTTACCCGAGACTTGAAAACAAGCAGAAGAGGGCTAAAACGTCTATTAAATTATTATGTTAAACTAAGTAAATTACAAACCTTAACAGAACTATCAACGCACATAAGCTCTTTATTTCCAGCCTTAACATCAGATCCACACGATGGCTGAAAACAGACATAAATGTTTAGTAAACAAATACATATAACGAAAATAGCTCAATGCATAGCAGAAACAAAACATAAATCATCAAATAAACATCACAGATATACATTTTTATCAACATGTCATCGATTATGCACCTTACTTTGAGTCGAAATAAACATAAATCATCAAATAACGGAATAGCTTAATGACATTAAGCAGAAACAAAAAAGGTTACCCTTTTTCAAGATTAGTAAGGATCTAGGTATCTATCAAAAATCCTCCAATGATGTATACGTCTTTGAAACTCTACTTCCATATCCTTATCTTCTTCAAATAATAGCAACACGATTATGTGGATTTTCAGTCAAACTAACAAAATCCTGCAAAAATATGGTAATTTATGTTAAATAATTATATAAGTTTAAAAAAGTATCGTATAATTATATAGATATATATACTTTATAAAAAACAAAACCTTACATGATGATCAAATTCCATACTATTGCTAAACACATTAGTAACATGACTATCAGATCTAGTTTTAGATGTATGCATTAAAAAATAAGGTTTGTATGTTATGCTTAAAAAATAAGGATAAATTTAAAATAGGAATATATTTTTATATAGGATTTATAAAAATTTTATAAAGTATCAAACGACCTATGATGGATTTTAACATTGCTCAACTACGGTTATACGACTATGAAAATTCCGTTGCATATCAGAAATCTTTTTTAAAATCTCTGATACACTCAAACCTTCTTCAACTTCGTGGTGAACATCTGGTACACTCAAACCTTCATCAACATCATGGTAAACAAATGGTACGGCTAACATCTACCTCACGGGGTGCTGTGCGTACATGTGTATGAGAAACAACTGACTTGTGCTTAACACGTGACTTCTTTTTTTCCAATGGTCCATCAGATGATGTACTTGCCTTTGACACATTATAGAAATACTCTAAACTCATTCTCCACCACTTCTGTTTCATCTCATCAGAAGATGGAGTAAGGGTACGAAGCCTATTTCTAACCTGAAATAGAAGATCATAATCATTCTTTAAAAATGGGGTCCCATCACTCAATGCACACCCTAAGGTATGTACATATCTGTATCTCTCAAGCATCATTGTTGTTTTTGAATTAGGATAGGTTTCCAATAACCATATCTGGAAACATAACGAAACAAAGGGAATTTACTAATCAACCGTATAAATTTAAAAAAACTATTATTAATTTAAATAAAGAACTTGACTAACCTTAAAGGCAAAAACAAAACCCTGCAAAGTATATGTTGGCATGAATGTCGGGCCCATAGTTGCAAGTTTTTTTAAATGACCTTTACGGTATTTACTATCATCATTGTATACCCTTTGTGAAGCTATTTCCATATGTACTCACCCTAGGGGAAAACTCATTCCATGTGTGAATCCAGAAATCAAACCCATTATCTTTAAGTTGATGAAGCTCCCGAATGATAGAACACCAAATAGAAGAAAATTTAGTCGCGTGCAAATCTATCCGCTTACCATACAAGGCTTGAATAACTAAACTCAGTATGGTTGTTGAGTAGCTTATTCAGATCAAGGCCCTTAACACTAGAATTTTCGGGAAATACACGCTCACGGAAACAAGAGTTAACTCCTTTCAAGTGGTCTAACGAACAATCCCCGAAAAGAAAACCGGTAACCAAACAAAACTCATACCTTCCAAACTCAATTGTGTTTGGCCCAATATCAAAGATAAAAGGAATATTAGTACTAGGATCTTTGACATTTCTTTGATGTTGTAACAAATAGTTAATCAAATGGTTATCATGCTCTTGGGTTTTTATATCTAACCACAGACCAAAAACAGTGCTTCTAAACTTTTTATAACGTTTAGGTTTGAAAGCCAACTTACTTCCTATTGTTTTCAGTAGATATAACCTACTTTGGCATCATAAACCTAGATTGATTAAAAAATAATTATAAAACTACTTCATAACATTAAACATAAACTATTTATCTGAATTAAACCAATATAAGTTAACAAGTATTACCTCTAAGCTTGAACCCTCATTGGCCTTTATATGTGAACCCATATCGATAAATGTTTTCAGGAGGTCAAACACAACTATGAAACCCTCTTTAATCGGACCAACCCTTAACGAAGTAAACCAGTCTTTAAAAGTGAACCCATATCGGTAAGGGCTTACAACAATCAAACTTAACTATGAAACCTTTGACGAAATTAATCGGACCAGTGATATGGTTTTGATCGGTTTGAGTGAATGTGTGTGTGTGTTTTAGGGATTAGTGTGTGTAGTGTGTGTGTGTTTTGGGAGTATAGTGTGTGTTTCCCGAGGTAATATTACGGTACCAAGAAAATCTAAGTTGTAGATTTTTTATTCTTTCCCGAGGTAATAAAGCAAATAGGTACAAAAATACGGAACAGTTGAGTCGAGCATTTCTAAGTTGAGTAGCCGTCAGTCGAGCACTTGAGGGTTAATATGACAAAAATAAGTGGGCCACTAATTAAGTTGAGCACTAAACACGTGTAAAAAAATAAATAGAGTTGAGTAGTCGAGTAATTAATCGTCTCAATAATGATCAGATCTTAGAATTGGAATCTCCGATCTCAAATGAAGATATTCGCACAGCCGTGTGGGGTTGTGGAGTTGATAAATCCCCTGGGCCGGACGGTTTTACTTTCGAATTTTTTCGTAAGTATTGGACCGTTGTTGGGCCTGACTTTTGCATAGCTGTGAAATGGTTTTTTGATCATGGAGATTTTGCTATTGGATGCAACTCTTCGTTTGTGGCCCTCATCCCTAAAGTTCTTGATCCGAAAGTTGTTAGTGAATACCGTCCCATCAGTTAAATTGGAATCCTTTACAAAGTCGTTACTAAGATCCTAGTTTCTCGGCTTTCCTTGGTTATTTCGGATCTCATCTCAGATGTTCAGACTGCATTCCTTCCTAATAGACAGATTCTCGATGGTCCTTTTATTATCAATGAAATCTTAGCTCGGTGCAAACTTAAAAAGCAACAAGCCATGATTTTTAAAGTCGATTTCGCCAAGGCTTATGATTCCGTTAGATGGGATTATCTTGATGATGTTCTCATCTCTTTTGGATTCGGTCCTAAATGGCGTTCATGGATTCGTGGAAGTCTGTCTTCAGGGAAGGCCTCTATTTTAGTTAACGGGAGTCCGACTACTGAATTTCATTTATACCGAGGCTTGAAACAGGGGGACCCCTTAGCTCCCTTTTTGTTTTTACTCATTATGGAGTCTCTCCACTTATCATTTTCCCGGGCAGTTGAAGCAGGAATTTTCAAAGGATACAAGATTGACCCTTCTACTACGTTGTCTCATTTATTCTACGCCGACGACGCGGTATTTATTGGTGAGTGGTCTCATTCTAACTTAAAGGGTATCATGAATATTCTTCGATGCTTCTCCTTACTTTCTGGTATGTCAATAAATATTCAGAAGAGTCATCTTCTTGGTGTCGGTATCCCAGATAATTGTGTGGCTGAAGCTGCTAAGTCTATTGGTTGTTTGATAATGAAAGCTCCTTTTAAATACTTGGGTATTTTAGTAGGAGATAATATGTCTTCTAAAAAGGCTTGGGACGAGACGATTAATAAGATGAAGAAGAGGTTGTCTAGGTGGAAACTTAATACCTTATCTGTCGGGGGTCGTCTTACCCTTCTTAAATCGGTTCTTGGCTCCACTCCTATCTACAACATGTCGATTTTCAAGGTTCCCAAATCTGTTCTTAATTATATGGAGAGTCTGCGTAGGAATTTTTTTAATGGCTTTCAAGAGGGTGATAGAAAGATTGCTTGGGTCAAATGGTCTAAGGTGCTTGCTTCTAAGAAATTCGGAGGGTTGGGAGTTTCTAGTTTCTTCGCTCTCAATCGGGCTCTTCTTTTCAAGTGGGTATGGCGCTACCTTTCTCATGATAACTCCTTATGGTCCCGAATTATATCAGCTTTACATGGCTTGAATGGTCATGTTCTTTCTGCTGCTTTCAATTCGACATGGAGCTCCATCATAACAGAAGTTAACTCCCTTAAAGTCAAAGGTGTCGATCTCATTTCTCATTGTAAGATTCGTGTGGGAAAAGGTACAGGTACAAGCTTTTGGAAAGATCTTTGGATTGGCGATAATCTTCTCAAGCTTTCTTTTCCTCGTTTGTTTGCTCTTGAAGAGAATAAAGACATATCGGTTGCTGATAAGATGAATACGTCTATCTCCTCTTCTTTTCGTCGTCATGTCCGAGGAGGTGTAGAGTCACAACAACTTGATCAGCTTTCGTTATTACTTGATACGGTTATTTTATCTAATATGGATGACAGATGGTTTTGGGACTTAAATGGCGATGGTGTTTTTCAAGTCAAGGATGTTCGATCTATGTTAGATGAGGCTTTTCTCCCTAAAATGGAAGTTCCTACTCGATGGATTAAAAGTATTCCGATTAAGGTAAACGTTTTTGCTTGGAAACTTTATCTCGATCGTTTACCTACTAGATCGAATTTGTCTCGTAGGAATGTCTCGCTTCCGTCTTTGGCTTGTCCTCTTTGTGATCACGTGCTCGAGGATTCGTCCCATTTATTCTTCGGTTGCTCTGTGGCGAAAGATATTCAGAAGTTAATTTGTAGATGGTGGAATTTGGATGTTCATCCTTATGAGTCGTACGAAGATTGGCTCTCTTGGTTCAAATCTATCCGTTTAGGTTCTAAGACGAAAGAGGTGTTGGAAGGCGTGTTTTACGTTTCTTGGTGGAGCCTTTGGAACTTCAGGAACCAATTCCTTTTTGCGTCTCCTATTCCCCGAAAGGATGCTATTTTCGACAATATTGTTTTACGCTCTTTTTATTGGTGTGTAGCTAGATGTAATAGAACTTTGAATTGGGTTAGTTGGCTTCAACACCCTTTTTTGATTCCTTTGTAATTTTCTAGCTCCTTGCTAGTGGTTCTAATAAAGTCGTCGTTCAAAAAAAAGTAAAGCCATATTTTGCTACTAAAGTAAATTAATTATACAGTCAACTTTCATACAAATTAAAAGATTTTTATGACCAGGTGTATAGCTAACAACAAGTTAGGCTCACCCGCGCTCCGCTGCGGGATGTTTCGCGGCCGGTGTTTTCGGTTGGACGTGTTAGAAGGTATAT